>CM067307.1:40788656-41036156 GCA_034231615.1 Meghimatium bilineatum | reverse complement strand
TCACTAGACAAACTATACGTGAACTACAAGTATGTACAAAGCTCTCACTAGACAAACTATAAAGCTCTCACTAGACAAACTATAAAGCTCTCACTAGACAAACTATATAGCTCTCACTAGACAAACTATATAGCTCTCACTAGACAAACTATAAAGCTCTCACTAGACAAACTATAAAGCTCTCACTAGACAAACTATATAGCTCTCACTAGACAAACTATAAAGCTCTCACTAGACAAACTATATAGCTCTCACTAGACAAACTATAAAGCTCTCACTAGACAAACTATAAAGCTCTCACTAGACAAACTATATAGCTCTCACTAGACAAACTATAAAGCTCTCACTAGACAAACTATAAAGCTCTCACTAGACAAACTATATAGCTCTCACTAGACAAACTATACGTGAACTAGATTCATTTATTTGCTCAATCCTCATCCGTCATGTCCCACTGTGGGTGCGTTGCTTAAAGACCTGTGAGGTGAAGGCATGCATGATCTCAAATGACATGTAGACACTAAGTACAATGACATAATATTAGATGACATAAAATGATCAAGTTTGCGTTGTGTTTGTGATCGTGATCAAGTTTGCGTTGTGTTTGTGATCGTGATCAAGTTTGCGTTGTGTTTGTGATCGTGATCAAGTTTGCGTTGTGTTTGTGATCGTGATCAAGTTTGCGTTGTGTTTGTGATCGTGTAGTGGATAATTTTCTCTTTGTCTGGTTCTTCTAATTTTACAACCATTCTGTTGTTTAAACCATTCAATCTCCTTGACTCGTGTCCTTCAGTGTCTAATGATACTTTCTCTTTATTCAAGTTTATTTTCTGTTCAAAGATCTTCAACAATGATAAGTAGTGGTGGTTTATCATCAAGTGACATATTCATTCCAGAACGTAGTCTTTCCTATGGATCTCTTGAATTCTCCGCGGTTTTGAGCAAGTTGCCCTGCATTTTTCAGTGACATGCGCAGGCATTCTTGAATGTCTTTTGTCCAACGGCGTCTTGGTCGGCCTTCGTAGTGGTGATACTTTCACATAATTATATCTTGTGTAATGACCTCAACGGTAAGGGCACAAAACAAGACAACTTGAATACATTCAACATTTAAGTTCAGATCATAATTGAGACTAAGCCTGGCTTCTATATAATAAGATGGATCTTTTATGTGTCTCAACTGAAATTACATCAATTACCATATAAAAGAAAAATGAAATAACTTTCATTCAGAAATTGATACACAGTATATCTCCCAATTGATACACAGTATATCTCCCAATTGACACACAGTATATCTCCCAATTGGTGGATAGAACCCCTTCTAATAATTATACCCCAAAAAGCAAGATCCTGCCTACTGCTATCCGAATCCTATCAAAATGCAAAGACTAACATCAAGGTCTAATCTAATTATTACTTGGCCCTGGATTCAGCAGATTTATTGTTCGAGTATATTCCTGTCAGAATAACTATGTTGGTCTTTCAATGTAATAAACTAATTATGTATTTATGATTGGATCTATTCTTCACTCAATACTTCTAACTACGTGATCACGTCTATATTTACAATAATTAGATTGGTTATATGGCGTTAGGTATACGCCCATTTCTATAAATCTATGACTGATTGTGTCAGTTTTCCGTCCACCTATCAACTATAACTTTCTTCAGATGAATCCGCCACAACAGATTTGTTCGGCAGACCTGAGGCTAAGACCAAGACTATTACCAAGTCATCGGTAACTGTAGCCTGTTGGCTGAAATCACACAATACAACAATATATATATACCACAACTTCATCTACACATCTCATATAAACTGACTAATTTTGGTGGATTCGATTAGAACGGTTGCGTTGATGTTCAGATCTCTAGATTGGTTGCGTTGATGTTCAGATCTCTAGATTGGTTGCGTTGATGTTCAGATCTCTAGATTGGTTGCGTTGATGTTTAGATCTCTACGTAGAGATGCAAGCTACAGCTCTAAAGTCTACGTTCTCATAGATTCTGGACGATAGGGCCAGATTATCAGCATGTCAATAAACTTCACAACAAGCAAGGACTCTTGATCTGGTCGTAGCCTTCATTCGTTGCATGTGCATCTTGACAATCTGGTTCATCATTCAGGTTCAGGCAACAGATGATTTACCTTCAGCAAATTGAGATTTTGATTAAAATCTGGCTCAGGGAATGACTAGATTTCCCTTTTTTGACACGTCGACTTCTCTTCTTTACTTGCTTAACTTCTTCTCAAATTGTTCTGGACGATTGGCGGTGTATGTCATCACCGTGATAATGTCACTTAAGTGTGGGTACATTGCTATCTGACACTTCACACTTCTTTCGTTGTAAATTGAGTGAATCTTCATGATCATTGGTAGTATAGTGGTACATGTTACTGACTTATGTTAATTGTCTCTTGAGTAGAGGAGATATGTTCAACTCTTAGCTCTTCATGTGCTAATAATGACATTGATTATCATGATTAATTATCAATGTCTCTTTCATATATTGTATAATACATAGGTGAAGTTTTTACCAGTTTCATCTCTTCTGACATAGACTGTTAAGTCACTTCATGAATTTATCTGACTTGCAATCAAAACTTGTTTATTTGCTTTTGTTGATTAATTAAGACTTGCATGATAAATAAACAATTCAAATACGTCTAGCTGGTTCTGTTGAAGTTCTTCATAAGTACTGAGTCTTACAAGCACAACTTTCTCTGTGCTTCAGTTGTCTACATGAGATTTGTATGAGATGGTAAATAATACAAATTCTTCTTTGAAGATGGCGTAAGGTACATAACATATGCATATGTCTATCGACTCAGTCTCTCGTTATGGTAGCTTCATTTGATCAACATATACATTCTTAAATTGCAATACGGGTTGCAAGACAAGTCCATACAAGCAATTATGCTGCTGATTTCGTAAATCAAATCTCACGATAATGGTTCAATATAGTTATTCAGTTTATCAAATAAAGTCAAGTTATGCACTAATTTCTAGTTGCACAGTTCAAAATAAATGGGGACTTTTCTCGTCCAACATACCTTTGACGAACATAATTCCACATTACAACAAAATATAACTCTTTAAATCCTGACTTGATTTGCGTGGTCTCAATGTTTGAGTATCGCATGGTTGTTAGGCCTTCTCGGTCCGTTGTCAAACATAAAACTGAAGCAAACTTTGAAACGAATAATATCGTACATCTCGTGTTCAAAAGGCTGTCTAATCAGGTGATTTATATTCCCTGTCTCATTGGTCAGGAACTATAGGTCCAGTCCAATTATGGTTATGATGCTTCCATTTTTCCCGAAAGTTCTTGACCTGTCTACGACCAGACGACAAACAATATGTTTATTTTCAAATGGCCTTCCCTTCTATTTTCTAGTAAATATCATGTTTGTGAGCTATCTTCTCAAATGGTCATTCTAATCTCGTGGACATCTCATGTTAAAGTTCTATGTTCACCTTGTTATTCTAAATTGTAGAAAAAACTATTTCCTTGATCCAAATCTATCCAACACCCACTGGAGTGAATTCAAATCGAATGATAAAATCAGAGAAGAGACACATCAAAATTTCATCACCGATTTTACCAGAAAACGCCGTTGGTCCTACATCGAGCATGTCCTACGCGCAGACACCAACAGGATACACCACCAATCTCTTGAATGGATACCTACAGGCAAAAGAGCAAGGGGTAGACCAAAAGAAACACTCAGAAAAACAATACGTAGAGAAAGTAAAACAACCAATATGCATACTATTCAAGAACTGCACAGAATAGCTTTGAACAGACAGAATTGGAGAGATCTGACCTCTGCCCTATGCGCTAACTTCAGCGCAAAATGAAAATGAATGAATACGTCATTTACTAGATTAGTTTATGGATGTCCTGTTTAGACCTCGAGTGAAGTCATTGTATACAACGATGTCAAATATTTTAGAACCAGTACATCAACTCGTCATCAACTACTTTACCGTTAGTATCATAACGGCAACAAGACATCACACCCTTCAATGTTAATATCAGTACATCAACAAGACATCATAACTTTTAATGTTAGTATTAGTACATCAACAAGACATCACAATTTTTAATATTAGTATCAGTACAACAACAAGACATCACACATTTAATATTAATATCAGTACAACAACAAGACATCACACATTTAATGTTAATATCAGTACAACAACAAGACATCACACATTTAATATTAATATCAGTACAACAACAAGACATCACAATTTTTAATATTAGTATCAGTACAACAACAAGACATCACACATTTAATATTAATATCAGTACAACAACAAGACATCACACATTTAATATTAATATCAGTACAACAACAAGACATCACACATTTAATATTAATATCAGTACAACAACAAGACATCACACATTTAATGTTAATATCAGTACAACAACAAGACATCACACATTTATTGTTAATATTAGTACAACAACAAGACATCACACATTTAATATTAATATTAGTACAACAACAAGACATCACACATTTAATATTAATATTAATATCAGTACATCAATATAACATTACAACTTTCAATATTAGCAACAGAACATCAGCAAGACATCAACGCTTTTAATGTTAGTACCGACACATCAAGAAAACATCACAACTTTTAATGTTAGTACCGACACATCAAGAAAACATCACAACTTTTAATGTCAGTACCAGTACATCAATAAAGACATCACATATTCTTGCTAGAATAACACATTTTCCCCAGCTAATGGGAGTGCACAATAAAATGGTGTTTAATATACAATTGTATAATGGACTTTCAATATATTACGTCAACATAAGGGGTGGGGCGAGTATTAAAGAGTGCAACGGTTGCTAACAAGGAGAGGGGGGAGTGGGGTTGACACAAAATGATGTCAACAATATTGCTTTGGTAATACACTAATGGGATTGTTTCACTGTTTTAATACACTAGTAGGATTGTTTCATTATTTAAATACACTAATGGGATTGTTTCATTATTTAAATACACTAATGGGATTGTTTCATTATTTAAATACACTAATGGGATTGTTTCATTATTTAAATACACTAATGGGATTGTTTCATTATTTAAATACACTAATGGGATTGTTTCATTATTTAAATACACTAATGGGATTGTTTCATTATTTAAATACACTAATGGGATTGTTTCATTATTTAAATACACTAATGGGATTGTTTCATTATTTAAATACACTAGTAGGATTGTTTCATTATTTAAATACACTAATGGGATTGTTTCATTATTTAAATACACTAATGGGATTGTTTCATTATTTAAATACACTAGTAGGATTGTTTCATTATTTAAATACACTAATGGGATTGTTTCATTATTTAAATACACTAATGGGATTGTTTCATTATTTAAATACACTAATGGGATTGTTTCATTATTTAAATACACTAATGGGATTGTTTCATTATTTAAATACACTAATGGGATTGTTTCATTATTTAAATACACTAATGGGATTGTTTCATTATTTAAATACACTAATGGGATTGTTTCATTATTTAAATACACTAGTAGGATTGTTTCATTATTTAAATACACTAATGGGATTGTTTCATTATTTAAATACACTAATGGGATTGTTTCATTATTTAAATACACTAATGGGATTGTTTCATTATTTAAATACACTAATGGGATTGTTTCATTATTTAAATACACTAGTAGGATTGTTTCATTATTTAAATACACTAATGGGATTGTTTCATTATTTAAATACACTAATGGGATTGTTTCATTATTTAAATACACTAGTAGGATTGTTTCATTATTTAAATACACTAATGGGATTGTTTCATTATTTAAATACACTAATGGGATTGTTTCATTATTTAAATACACTAATGGGATTGTTTCATTATTTAAATACACTAATGGGATTGTTTCATTATTTAAATACACTAGTAGGATTGTTTCATTATTTAAATACACTAATGGGATTTTTTCACTGTTTTAATACACCAGGTATTAGGTATGTTGATTATCATCTTTGCACACCGGACACGTCCATATGTGCTCCAATCTCCGCTTCATTAAATCTCTCAGGGTAGAACGGCTGTTGGTTCCGGTTCTATGTTGATTCACTACTCATTTTGAAATCTTTGTTAAAGTTTCTCTTCGGGCTACGTCCATCCTCACTCCCAATCCTTGCATTCTTGATATTGACTCATATTTATTCATCTTAAAATCCTCTGATCGTGAGTACTCATGAGGAGCAGTGAGTATGTCTGCTCGGTCCATAGGCTGACCGTCTGTTGTGGTGGCGAGACTAGCTAATTTGTCGGCAGATTCGTTTCGTTCCACGCCCGCATGTCCGGGGACAAAAATATGCGTGAGTATTTATAGTGATGCCCGCATTTTAGCTCTCTCCAATGACTCCGACCATACCCTATGTACACCATCTGTTTTGACTTTCTGAATCATATTTAGTTAATCACTTAGTATGCACGCATGGGAATAGGTTTACCATTCCAGCCAGTAAAGTGCCTGCGTTACGGCGAATACTTCGTTAGTTAGACAGCTCGTTGTTGCTGTAAAGGCACCACTGGCTTCGTGTACTGTTTTCCCTTTTGATTTGACAGTAAAGGCCTATGCTCATCGCTGGTGACGGATGACAGCCCCGTCCGTGTAAATCACATCTGAATTATCGGCATTCTCGCATATTAGTACCTTGACCTCAGCATCCACGCTTACGTGGCTGTGTTTCCTGCACTCTCTGTTGAGTGTAACAATGGTTTAATACAATAATGGGATTGTTTCATTGATTTAATACAATAATTGGATTGTTTCATTGATTTAATACAATAATGGGATTGTTTCATTGATTTAATACAATAATTGGATTGTTTCATTGATTTAATACAATAATGGGATTGTTTCATTGATTTAATACAATAATGGGATTGTTTCATTGATTTAATACAATAATGGGATTGTTTCATTGATTTAATACAATAATTGGATTGTTTCATTGATTTAATACAATAATGGGATTGTTTCATTGATTTAATACAATAATGGGATTGTTTCATTGATTTAATACAATAATGGGATTGTTTCATTGATTTAATACAATAATGGGATTGTTTCATCGATTTAATACAATAATGGGATTGTTTCACTGTTTGAATAAACTAATGAGAATGTTTCATGGTTTAAAATAGGAATGGAATTGTTTCATTGTTTTCATGTGAAACAAAACATATTTTATTAATATTTTTTGTTATTTGAAACAATGCATACAATTGTGTCGTCCTGTGAGTGATAACATGTTATTTATGGGGAGGGCGGTTAAAAACTGTTGACATAATGAAACAGTTGGGGTTGGGGCATCCTGAGTACCTGCTAAATGTTGCCATAATTATGCAGAGTGGAAGAACTTACTGAATACCTGTCAATTGTTGACATAATTATCGAGAGTGGAAGAACTTACTGAATACCTGTCAATTGTTGACATAATTAATCAGGGGTGTGGGTTCTTCCTAAATACCTGCATAATTCTTGGCATAATTAAGCAATGGGGAAGCTTCCTAAATACCTGCATAATTCTTGGCATAATTAAGCAATGGGGAAGCTTCCTAAATACCTGCATAATTCTTGGCATAATTAAGCAATGGGGAAGCTTCCTAAATACCTGCTAATTCTTGACATAATTAAGCAATGGGGAGACTTCCTCAATAGCTGCCCAATGTTGGTATAATTAAGCAAGCGAGCGGCCTACCTGAATTCCTGCTAATTTTTGGCATCATTAAACAATAGGACGAGGGCTCCCTGAATACCTGTCAAATGAAGCCATAATTAAGCAGTGTGTGTGTTCTTTCTGAATACCTGCCAATTGTTCACAAGGAGAGGGAGGGAGTAAAAAATGACATAACATTTCTGTCGCATTATATAGACAATTTGTAAAATAATACGTATTATTTAAGACCAGGTACTTTCAATACTGATACTTTGCACAACCTTACACGGCAAGATCTTCACGGTGATAAGACATGTACTGGGGGTTACGAACTTATCGGCGGAGATACCTTGGTTGGATATTATCCAGATTGCAGACACACACTCAAGGACGGGGCAAGTACTATATTTCTGTGTATACTAAATTATATAAAATAAGACGTGTATTAATTAGGCAAACATTAGGTATAATAACATGTATCGAGCTTATCGATAGGCAGCAAGTCAAATGGCTCGATCACCTTATGAGAATGAACTCACTCCAAAAACCCAATAAGAGCATATCAGACAAAAGTATTCGGTTATAGAAGCCAGATTTATGTAAACAAAAAAAGATGGATAGAAATCTTTATGATAACCCTGAAAAAAAACCTGGACTCAGCGCAACCAAGGCGTTGAAGTTCTTGTTCCATCTGAACGTGGAATGACAACTGAGGTTCTCACTCCAACGCTTACAGCAAGTGTAGATAGAATCAGCGATCACTCAACTACTGAAAGACGATATATATAAATATATATAAATTCTGCATCAAAAAATGTAGTTTTACTACCAAACATAAATATGAACAATGGATATTTATTCTCATATTTTCCTTTGTTCACATATTATTATTTTTCTTGCAATTTTTATTAGTATTCAAGTGAAAAATGCGTATACTTACTAGCAAACATTAAAAACGCATCGAAAACGTGATTCGCTTTCACTCGTACAATGCTCATGTACGTCAACGATTCTTCAACCCAGAGCGCGTGCAAGTCAGGAGGTTTGTGCAGTCCCATTCGTGTGTTGATGTTTCTTCCGCATTTATCTTGTGGTACTTGAAACACAGGAAACAAACAAACTATATCTATTAAATTAAACACAGGATGATATATGGCAAACATATTAATAAAGTGTAGACGAATAAAGGGATTATCTACTTTCATCGAATGAAGGTCGGATATTATTTTTAATAACGTTACAACAGCGATGGCAAGCTGCTGGTATGATTGTCAGAGAAATGGCGACCAGAAAACATTCCTGACTTTTAATTTGTGATCAGGTCACTATAGTCAAGTTGTAACAGTGATTTTCTGGCAACAGATACCACCGGTGACCGCGTCATAGAGGATAAACTTCATGTAACATCGGCTAACTCAAAATCATCATAATGTACTGATGCATCTGCACAAGCACGTCCAAACATCAACTCGGACAATAGATCATACACGTGGCACTTGAAAGCTTATTAGGACAAACATCAACTCGGACAATAGATCATACACGTGGCACTGGACAGCTTATTAGGACAAACATCAACTCGGACAATAGATCATACACGTGGCACTGGAAAGCTTATTAGGACAAACATCAACTCGGACAATAGATCATACACGTGGCACTGGAAAGCTTATTAGGACAAACATCAACTCGGACAATAGATCATACACGTGGCACTGGAAAGCTTATTAGGACAAACATCAACTCGGACAATAGATCATACACGTGGCACTGGAAAGCTTATTAGGACAAACATCAACTCGGACAATAGATCATACACGTGGCACTGGAAAGCTTATTAGGACAAACATCAACTCGGACAATAGATCATACACGTGGCACTGGACAGCTTATTAGGACAAACATCAACTCGGACATTAGATCATACACGTGGCACTGGAAAGCTTATTAGGACAAACATCAACTCGGACAATAGATCATACACGTGGCACTGGAAAGCTTATTAGGACAAACACTGTTGGAAGGAGACTTCACTGTTGGAAGGAGACTTCACTGTTGGAAGGAGACTTCACTGTTGGAAGGAGACCTCACTGTTGGAAGGAGACTTCACTGTTGGAAGGAGACTTCACTGTTGGAAGGAGACTTCACTGTTGGAAGGAGACTTCACTGTTGGAAGGAGACTTCACTGTTGGAAGGAGACTTCACTGTTGGAAGGAGACTTTACTGTTGGAAGGAGACTTCACTGTTGGAAGGAGACTTCACTGTTGGAAGGAGACTTCACTGTTTTGTAAAGCGGAAGTCCTAACATTGGTGATAACTTAACTACACGCTACTGGAGCAATTGACTGATATGACTTACTACACGTGACTGAAGCCGCAGATTGACTTGATCCAAAGAAAATATTCATCTTCAAAAGACTGAATGAAGATCGAGGATTTTCTCTAATGAAGACCGGTCTAATGTGTCATTTGCAGTTTGGAGAAATTTGCTGATATGTTTGGGATTGGTCATCTGCTCAAGTAAACAAGAGGTAGGCAGAGATACAAATGGGAGAGTAACATCACAAGATGGACAGGCTACAGTCTAGCAGAGTGCACCACCAAAACAAGAGACAGAGGATGTTGGAGATCTGTTGCAGCCAACTTTCGTTGCGGAGACGGTACCTGATGATGATGATGATCAAACTGCATGGCGGCTTGGAGAAAATCATAATTGGGGAGTGGGGAATGATACAAGGAGATGCAAATAGAGGCAGACCAAGAAGAAGATGGACACAAAACATTAAAGACTACTTGAACATGAACATTAAAGAAGCAGGAAGACCGGCTCAATAGTGACAAAAGTTTCGAAAGACTAAGGTGATTGTTACAACCTGTTCATAAACACATGATGATGATGACGCATTATTTGCACATTTTGTATGTATTTTATTACCACGCAAGTAGCTTTTTGTCAACCCATAACCACAACCGCATTCTAGAATGTCAACCCATAACCACAACCACATTCCAGAATTACAACCCATAACCACAACCACATTCCAGGATGTCGACGGTGCACTCATCCCTACCACATTCCAGGATGTTGACGGTGCACTCATCCCTACCACATTCCAGGATGTTGACGGTGCACTCATCCCTACCACATTCCAGGATGTTGACGGTGCACTCATCCCTACGAAACTGTCGAGCACCACCATCCAAGGCGTCTTCATCCAAGGCTTGAGAAATGGAACATACTATATGGAACAAATCAACAACTTACAAACACATGCATATATATACACACACACATAATAGATAGCTATGAGTCAAGTAAAACGAGTGGAACATTCAAGAAATCCACCGACACAAAGAATTGGCAATACCATTTTATATATATATATATATGTATATATGTATGTATATATATATATATATATATATATATATATATATATATATATATATATATATATATATATATATATATATATATATATATATATAATTGTATTCTCACTAATCATTGCTATTGAATACAGTTCGCCGCCGAAGATGGATGTGTCGGGCCATTGGCGCAAATAAAACGGCGACACAACGCATTTCCATTCTCTGGACTTCATCCTGCTGGAAACGATATCTAGTACGACAATGGTCCTGCTGCAAGGGAGATCCAGCAGACGTTTGAGACTGAACGCTGAAGAAGAAGAAGAAGAAGAATACCGTTTTCTCACTGTTATTAAGCCATGGATCATTCATTTCTCTTTCGATCAAACTTGAATTTAATCGAGAGAAATAACAGACGATACATCAATATACATGATGTTCATTTATTCATACATTTCTACAAAATGTTACCATCTATCTATCCTATCTCTCCTATCTCTTCTATCTCTCCTATCTATCCTATCTCTCCTATCTATCCTATCTCTCCTATCTATCCTATCTCTCCTATCTCTCCTATCCTATCTATCCTATCTCTCCTATCTCTCCTATCCTATCTATCCTATCTCTCCTATCCTATCTCTCCTATCTCTCCTATCCTATCTCTTCTATCTCTCCTATCTATCCTATCCTATCTCTCCTATCCTATCTCTCATATCTACCCTATCTCTTCTATCTATCCTATCTCTTCTATCTATCCTATCTCTTCTATCTATCCTATCCTATCTCTCCTATCCTATCTCTTCTATCTCTCCTATCTCTCCTATCCTATCTCTCCTATCCTATCTCTTCTATCTCTCCTATCCTATCTCTCCTATCCTATCTCTCCTATCCTATCTCTCCTATCCTATCTCTTCTATCTCTCCTATCCTATCTCTCCTATCCTATCTCTTCTATCTATCCTATCTCTTCTATCTATCCTATCTCTTCTATCTATCCTATCTCTCCTATCTATCATATCTCTCCTTTCTATCCTATCTCTCCTATCTATCATATCTCTCCTATCCTATCTCTTCTCTCTCCTATCTATCATATCTATCCTCTCTCCTATCTATCCTATCTTTTCTATCTATCCTATCTCTTCTATCTATCCTATCTCCTCTATCTCTCCTATCTATCCTATCTCTCCTTTCTATCCTATCTCTCCTATCTCTCCTATCCTATCTCTCATATCTACCCTATCTCTTCTATCTATCCTATCTCTTCTATCTATCCTATCTCTTCTATCTATCCTATCCTATCTCTCCTATCCTATCTCCTCTATCTCTCCTATCTCTCCTATCCTATCTCTCCTATCCTATCTCTTCTATCTCTCCTATCCTATCTCTCCTATCCTATCTCTTCTATCTATCCTATCTCTTCTATCTATCCTATCTCTTCTATCTATCATATCTCTCCTTTCTATCCTATCTCTCATATCTACCCTATCTCTTCTATCTATCCTATCTCTCCTATCCTATCTCCTCTATCTCTCCTATCTCTCCTATCCTATCTCTCCTATCCTATCTCTTCTATCTCTCCTATCCTATCTCTCCTATCCTATCTCTTCTATCTATCCTATCTCTTCTATCTATCCTATCTCTTCTATCTATCCTATCTCTCCTATCTATCATATCTCTCCTTTCTATCCTATCTCTCCTATCTCTCCTTTCTATCCTATCTCTCCTATCTCTCCTATCCTATCTCTTGTATCTTTCCTATCCTATCTCTTCTATCTATCCTATCTCTTCTATCTCTCTTTTCTATCCTATCTATCCTATCTATCCTATCAATCCTATCCTATCTCTCCTATCCTATCTCTCCTATCCTATCTCTCCTATCTCTCCTATCTATCCTATCATATCTCTCCTATATATCCTATCTCTCCTATCATATCTCTCCTATCCTATCTCTCCTATCTATCCTATCTCTCCTATCTATCCTACCTCTCCTATCTATCCTCTCTCCTATCGCTCCTATCTATTCTATCCTACCTCCTATCTCTCCTATCTATCATATCTCTCCTATCTATTCTATCCTACCTCTCCTATCTCTCCTATCCTATCTCTCCTATCTATCCTATCTCTCCTATCCTATCTCCCCTATCCTATCTCTCCTATCCTATCTCTCCTGTCTATCCTATCTCTTCTATCTATCCTATCTATCCTATCTCTCCTATCTATCCTATCTCTTCTATCCTCTCTCCTATTTATCCTATCTCTCCTATCATATCTCTCCTATCCTATCTCTCCTATCTATCCTATCTCTCCTATCTATCCTACCTCTCCTATCTATCCTATCTCTTCTATCCTATGTATCCTATCTCTCCTATCTATCCTATCTCCTCTATCCTATCTCTTCTATCCTATCTCTCCTATCTATCCTATCTCTTCTCTCCTATCTATCCTCTCTGCTATCTCTCCTATCTATCCTATCTCTTCTCTCCTATCTATCCTCTCTGCTATCTCTCCTATCTATCCTATCTCTCCTATCTATCCTATCTCTCCTATCTCTCCTATCTTTCCTATTTCTCCTATCTCTTCTCTCCTATCTCTCCTATCTATCCTCTCTGCTATCTCTCCTATCTATCCTCTCTGCTATCTCTCCTATCTATCCTCTCTGCTATCTCTCCTATCTATCCTATCTCTCCTATCTTTCCTATTTCTCCTATCTCTTCTCTCTGCTATCTCTCCTATCTATCCTATCTCTCCTATCTTTCCTATTTCTCCTATCTCTTCTCTCCTATCTCTCCTATCTATCCTATCTCTCCTTTTTCTCCTATCTATCTTATATATCTATCTGTCTGTCTGTCTGTCTGTCTGTCTATCTGTCTATCTGTCTGTCTGTCTGTACACTATGTCTCTTGTTTGCATTGCGGCGTTAGGGATGGAAGAGTTCTCTGGTGATGGCCTTCTTGCGCGCTGTTTGTAAGATCATTCATGTGGCTTCTTTGATTTCTGTGAACCATCTTTACATGGTCTGCCTCTGTCTTTATAACCGTTATGTCTATGTGTCATGGCCATTTGTGGCATGCTATAATAACGGTGAGATTTGACAATTTGTTTCAGACACATCCACAATTTTATAATACGCTGACTTGCACTGACGCGACAATTCATGTTGGGAAAGGTTTCACAGAGACTCCAAACACTATACCCAGTGATTTGAAACGTGTCGGACGCATGTAGGTTCTGTTTTAACAATATAATCTTCTTCATACATCAGAGTAAGACATTATAAATTACATGTAGGTCAATGCATTGCGTGTCTCATTAGCACAAGCATGTACCGACTTGTTATCACAGATGTCATTATAACCAACCACTTTGTGCACACGAATTCGTGCGTAGTAGCACATGTGAGAGGATAAAAGTCTTATTCTAGGCGAGTAAATGCTACCTAATACCGAATGATGTTGCAGTGCATACCAGGCCCTAAGTCTTAGTTGCTAGCTGGTCCAGTGTGGGAGCACTGATATGCCGACAGATGGGCAGGTTTGCTGATCCGGCTTCTCCTATTGCCTTGTTACCAATATATTGGTATTATCTTTCCCTGAAGTAACAACGGCTGGCAGAGATTGGTATATCACTGAAGGACATCATTAAGTCTATATGCTTCACTACAGCAATTTTATTATGGTAAGGTATACTTCATCCCTGGCCATAAATGATCTCGGAATCAAATCTGGAGATGACAGTTATATTTATTAGGTCATTGCAAATTAGCAAGCACCACAGGATTGTACAGGTGTGTCCGTACATCATTGTACATACAGGTGGCTTAGATTGTACAGGTGTGTCCGTACATCATTGTACATACAGGTGGCTTAGATTGTACATGTGTGTCCGTACATCATTGTACATACAGGTGGCTTAGATTGTACAGTTATGTCTGTACTTCTTTGTACATACTGTGGAAGATTGTTTGTGTCTCAGATTCTACAAGTGTGACCGTACTTTCTTGTACATACTGTGGAAGATTGTTTGTGTCTCAGATTCTACAAGTGTGACCGTACTTTCTTGTACATACTGTGGGATATTCTGTGTGGCTTAGATTGTACAAATGAGCCCGTGCTTCCGTGTACATACTGTAGAAGATTATGTGTGGCTGTGTGACCCAGTTTGTACAAGTGTGCCCGTTAGTTAATTAGTTAGTTAGTTGTCGGATGATCATCACTGCTGACTGGAGAAGTCAATAGTTGTTCCTATCTCTCCGTGAGTGTATCCGCCATTACACTTCTGCTGACTGGAAACGTCCATAGTTGTTCCTATCTCTCCGTGAGTGTATCCGCCATTACACTTCTGCTGACAGTACCAATCCTATGCTGGTTGATCATCATTCTTCTGCGCCCTCCAAAATGTTCACTTCTAGCAACACCGCATTTCAATCCCTGATCTTTAATCCTAGCCATTGAATAGTAATAATCATCCACACTAGTCTCACTATCGTGTCATATTTCTTACGGAGTTCAAAACTTTAGCGCGATCCATTGTCCCATCGCCCTGTGCCACAATCGCGCATGACGACAGTTGATCCGCTCATTCATTGCCTCGAAAACCCACATGTCCCGGTACGAAAATAAATGTAGCAGTAATAATAGTAAGTATGCACGTACTACCTTGTACATACAGAGGAATATTCTGTGTGGCTCAGATTGTACAAGTGTGCTCGTACTACCTTGTACATACAGTGGAAGATTCTGTGTGGCTCAGATGTACAAGTGTGCTCGTACTGCCGTGTACATACTGTGGACGATTATATGCGGCTGTGTGGCTCAGATTAGTCTTGTGTGTCACAATAATCACCACGGATAGTAGATTAGGTTTCTTATAGCACAACAATAATATTATCGTCTGGGAAGACGGAAAGATGCCTAGTACTACAACTACTACTACTACTACTACTACTACTACTACTACTACCACTACTACTACTACTAAAGCTAATTCTAATACTTCTGTTGATAAATTCATTAGATTCAACGATTATCTACCAGAGATGCAATAATCATGAAAATATTGGAATAATGAAAACAGATGCAATAATAATGAAAATATTGGAATAATGAAAACAGATGCAATAATCAATAAAATATTGGAATAATGAAAACAGATGCAATAATCATGAAAATATTGGAATATTGAAAACAGATGCAAGAATCAGGAAAATATTGGAATAATGAAAACAGATGCAATAAACATGAAAATATTCGAATAATGAAAACGGATGCAATAATCATGAAAAAGGACAGATACATCAACGCATATTTCATTATTCCAATATTTTCTCCGTCTCGTCCTAATGCTTTTTTGGTTCTCAAACTGGTGCAAATTAACAGGATGTCGTGCAAAAAATAGAATGATTTATACCATTCTGTTCATGGATGCACCATGTAGCCTGACATTATGTTCATGGTTGCAGCATGTAGCCTGACATTCTGTTCATGGTTGCACCATGTAGCCTGACATTATGTTCATGGTTGCAGCATGTAGCCTGACATTCTGTTCATGGTTGCACCATGTAGCCTGACATTATGTTCATGGTTGCAGCATGTAGCCTGACATTATGTTCATGGTTGCAGCATGTAGCCTGACATTATGTTCATGGTTGCAGCATGTAGCCTGACATTATGTTCATGGTTGCAGCATGTAGCCTGACATTATGTTCATGGTTGCAGCATGTAGCCTGACACGTGATCAACATGGCGGTGGACAACAGTGAAAATTTCTTCACCCGTTAACTTGCGAATGTTTAAGCAAGAAAATGTTATCTGAAGATGTTTTTCCTGTGCTATATTGTGATATATTTCGTTGACATAATGGATGTTGTCAAGTTCGACTCACAATAGCGTGTTAACAATTCTTTATGTGCGATTTGTGCGTATGGACTGTGAAATGACCGTGTTTGTTAGTGTGACAGAATAATTCCAAAGATGGCGACCGGCGATGATTTGCATTGTGCACTCCGGATAGATGGAGTTCGTTAGTTTCGGGAGGAAAATTCATCTAAGAGAAGGCCACTCTAAAATCAAACCACTACTGCCTTGTAGGTCTGGCTATTTGGTCAAATGCTCGTGGAGAACACCATAAAAAACCCAGTAGAAAGTCAGGGGAAACTACTACTGTAAATATCCCTAGAGTACGTTATGTTTCGACACGACTTAGATAATATGCTGAAGAACACAGCTTGAACACTTAATAACCACGGAAAGATCAAAGGGAGAAGAGATAGGGGTCGACAAAGAGAAAAGTTACTAGATGGACTTGTATTGTGGCACGGTAGAAGCTCACCAACCGAGCTTATTGACAACAGAGAAATGTCAAGAAATACAAACTTCCTGTTTAGGGTTGTTACCCTACACTGGTTGATTTATCCCTTGACAACAGAGAGTCGTGGAGAAACATGATCACCTACGCCAGTCGGTATGGCAACTGATTGATTGACAGTTAAATCTCATAGCAAAGTTAAATCTCATAGCAGAGTAAGATCAGTACAAGTGAAATAATGTTTTCCTAGAGAAGACCGGGAACAATGACTGTCAGCAAAAGAAGACCTACCAACAGAATCGATGATCATTCAGCCGTGACTGTCAGCAATAGAAGACCTACCAACAGAATCGATGATCATTCAGCCGTGACTGTCAGCAATAGAAGACCTACCAACAGAATCGATGATCATTCAGCCGTGACTGTCAGCAATAGAAGACCTACCAACAGAATCGATGATCATTCAGCCGTGACTGTCAGCAATAGAAGACCTACCAACAGAATCGATGATCATTCAGCCGTGACTGTCAGCAATAGAAGACCTACCAACAGAATCGATGATCATTCAGCCGTGACTGTCAGCAATAGAAGACCTACCAACAGAATCGATGATCATTCAGCCGTGACTGTCAGCAATAGAAGACCTACCAATAGAATCGATGATGATTCAGCCGTGACTGTCAGCAATAGAAGACCTACCAACAGAATCGATGATCATTCAGCCGTGACTGTCAGCAATAGAAGACCTACCAACAGAATCGATGATCATTCAGCCGTGACTGTCAGCAATAGAAGACCTACCAACAGAATCGATGATCATAATTATGAGATCATTCATCATCAATAATTTATAATACAAATTCTTCAACGACAACATTTCTGTTTCAGGTTTCCAGTACCCAGAAGACCACCTGGATATGTCGGCCCCTGTGATAAGAAATAGAGCAGAGCGAGAATAAGACTCGGAATTCAACATCATCATCGTCATTATCATTTGCCATGCCATGTGGCGTAGTTTCTCAATTGATTCTATCTTCAGTACTGTGTATCAACTTCAATTCTGATTTTCTATACCATGTTAAGCTATCCAGTATGGTTCCTCTATGTCATCCTATGTGTCTTCTGTCCCTCAATTTTCCTGTTTGTTACATTGCAATCCAAACCCCTGTCGTCTCATGATAATCAATAAAATGTAGTACTGCTAGTAGAACAGAGTGATAATAATACTCACGTGACAGACAGGTAATGAAGTTCTACTGGTAAACAACTAACACACTAACACTGTCGGATGCCTACATGAATTAATATATGCAACAAAACACAGAAAATAAATAACAAATGCACAGGACATAATCGAAGTTTCGAACCACAATGCCTTTTTCAAGATACGCACATAACATACAAACATAAATATACCATAAGTAGAAATGAATACACCACAACAAGCGTGTCCGAGATGAATACACCACAACAAGCGTGTCCGAGTGAAATATGATAGTGATTAACACGTGAGTATTGTCTTCTCATGATGTGACCAATAAATGTGACCATTCTTTCCGATGTTGATCAGTACATCCCCTAGTTGTCAATCTCACTCAGTAACATCTTTAGATTTCCTAGTTGTCAATCTCAGTCAGTAACATCTTTAGATTTCCTAGTTGTCAATCTCAGTCAGTAACATCTTTAGATTTCCTAGTTGTCAATCTCAGTAACATCTTACTTAGTTTTTCTAGCTGTGAATACCACACAGTAAACATATTCCTTACTTTTTCTGTCAATGAGATTCTCAACATTCTTCTGAAAAATATCATCGTTGTGACCTCTAGTTTCCTAGCTCTTTATTTATGTGATGTCCATGAGTAACTTCCATATGACATGCAGTCCTCTGTAGCACTGCAGGATTCCTTTCCAGGACTTCTTTTCATAGAGACCTCTCTGTACTGTTTGTTTTTCAGGTTGTGGAAACACTGTTTTTGTGTCCTATTATATTTCGTGTCGCTGGTATACTTTTATCATTTCATGATATTTGGATTCCAATGTATTTAATGTGTTGCACATATTTTATGACTAAGCCCGACCTCAAACACGGCTATCTAAATACATATAAGGTTATGCTACAACAAGAGTCGGATGTCAAAAAGAAGCGTTGCAAGTGCCTCCGCCCTCAAATAATTTGCCACGTGTCTATTGTGTATTTATGGTGGTGTGTTATCCACTCTTGCCGTTACGCGTAGGGGGTGATTGGAACTCGTGCTTGTGTTCCAGGGCCAGATGTGTGGTCTCGGCTACCTATGACCATGTTTATTTAAGGTGTCCCTGGTGTTTCCATCCATCTTTTTCGTGGTCTTCCTCTGGCTTTGTACCCTGATCACATTTGGTTATATGCCTGTACGGGCAACTTGTCGTGATGCATTCTCATAATGTGGCCAAACCACTTGATCTGCTTCTTTTCTATGTATTCTGTGCAATGTGATAATTCTATCCTTTCCCTGATGTCTTCATTTCGTAATCTATCACGCCTGGTGATCCCTGTAGCCTCCCTCAAGCATTTCATCTCACATGTCACTATCTTTCTGTAATGTGAAGATGAGAGAGACCAGGTTTGGCACTGGTAACACAGTGTTGGTAGGAATATACTGTAGATCATTTCTCTCTTAACTTCCATCTCGATCTTGGGATGAAGAAGAAGTGGTGACAGTTGGTATGTTACTGCATTTGTGTTCTGACATCTCGTCTCTATCTCTTATCGAGGCTTGCATTTTCTGTAAAAATACTGCCGATGTAATTGAACTCTGTTACTTGTTTTACTCCTTTGTTGTCTATATGTATGTTTAGTAGGCTCGGTCTTATGCATATTTTCATAATTTCCTTCCTTTGTGTATTAATCTTCATGTTGTATTTTCTACACGTTGCAAATAGTGAGTTAACATGAATTTGTAGTTGTTCTTCGTTTTCGTATGTGAGACTCTGGTCGTCTGCGATAAGTAGTTTATTTCGTTTATTGTTTAGTTGCTCTGAGTTGTCCTGTTCTGAGGCGGTGATGTTGCCTTCAACACTTTTTGTCTCTTCTATTATTCTGTCTGTATATATATTGAAATGTAAGGGTGAGAGCACGCAACCCTGACACACTCTGACTTTGTCTCAAATGAGTCTGTAATACCATCTGATGTTCTTACCACACATTGGAAGTTTTTATACAAAGCTCTTATACTTTCTAACAATTGTCCTTTGATACAATACATTTCTAGAGTTTACTATAGTACGTCTGTGTTGACTCTATCAAACGCCTTCTCTAGATCTATAAATATTGCGCTTAGTTCGCTGTTGTATTCTGTTGCTCTCTCTCTCCCATTTGCCTCAGCGAGAATACAGCGTCAGTGCGACACACGTGTACAGGTATAACTAACTCATTTGCCTCAGCGAGAACACAGCGTCAGTGCGACTAACGTGTACAAGTATAACTAACTCATTTTGCACGTGCATAAGTAGAAATTCTCGTGTTTACCAAGCAATAGTCTAGAACAGTTTTGAGTGCTGATATCACTTAATGTCAACTTGTTCTGTTTTCTTCAGTGGCTGGCGACACATTGACTAATCATTCATTCGAATCAGCCAAGAAGAGTGACGTTGCATGAGATCAACATGCATGAATATTCTAGACAAAAATTTTCGATATTTACTGTAGGAAAACTGCCGACTATTATTGGTAATAACCAACTCATTTTGTGACGTATTAGCATGACCTTATATATAGATATATGATAATTATGATGATGATGATGATGTTCCTTCAGAAACGACCGATTAGCATGCCATTTAAAAACAAATATAGAGAATAAATAGAAGCAAAATACAGAACATTTGTCTAAGTTTGTTTTATGTTGTGAGTTCACTGATGTTCGATTCGTGCCAGGAATGATCTATTGCAGTGCGTGCAGGAGTGCAGAGAGCTCGGGGTAGAGAGTTTTCAGATTTTTTCTTCCGCTGTCGTCTTTTGTAAATTGCCCACAGTGTTCTTTGTTTTCTTCAAATTTTGTGATGCCATCAGTGATCTGGGTGTATCAATCTGGGCGACCTAGGGCTGTAGTCTAGCAGGAGCTAGGATATATGCTCAAGCAAATGAGAGAGTTATTTACGTGATACTTGATACGTTTTTTTTCTGTTCTCCGATTGAACGTTCACCATCGCACAGCTTTCCATATAATGATCTCTTTGAATGGTTAATTTTCTAGCTAGCGGACGATGTGGCCAGTCCAGCGGAGTTGGAAACTAATGAACATGGCATGGATAATGTGCATACGGTAGTTTTAAATGATTTCTCTGTCTGGTAATTGATCCTGCCAACGTTCTCCCGTCAGGTTTTCTTAGACACCAAAGGTGGAAAGAATGACACTGTGGAGCGTGTCCCGTATGGACTATCCAAAGTCGACGCAACATAAAGCATGGTGTTGGTAAATCACTGCACGGAAGACGTCACACCTTAGTTGTCAACTGAGACCACACTTAATCCAGACGTTGGCACGAAGGCTCCCTAAGGCTGCACTGGCACGAGAAATACGCAGGACAAGATCCACGTAAATAGTCTTGAGACTAACGGGAATTGAACAAGTCCGTTAGTCTCAAGAATTTTTAAAAAATATTATCCTCTGGCTTCCTACTTAAATTTACGTAAATAGTCGCAGTTTTCAATAGGGTGCTGTCGAGATGTAGATCAGTATTGGCAGTATTGCGTTTCTTTCACTTTACTGTGATTACTGGTTCTGTGTAAGCTGGCGCTGGTTGATACATTACTAATGTATTCGCGGTGCTGAGGGTGAGACCGAATGCACCACAGGTCGATAAAAGAGGTCCATACTTTCCTGCATGTCTTTTAGACTGGTAGCGATTGTGCTGTCGTGATTGACCTGGAGGAAGCGTATAACAGATTGCCGTTCGAGTACCTCAGCAACACGCACTTGCTCTTTAATAGTAACCCGTTCGTCGTCAGATGGATATCAGCGGTGTTGCCCGAGAGGATGGTGGCTCTCAGGTGTGGTTGTTGGACATCTAAACCCTAAACAAAACGCCCAGGCCTTCCACAGGGATCTCTTCTCTCATCCGTATTATTCAATGTCTACACTGTGGCAATTACACAGCAGAAGCTCGATGGAAGAGGCAGAACACTGTATTTCGTGGATGACATCCTGATATACAGACAGGGAAGGAATAGAACAATAACTATCGTATCACTGCAGAATAAGCTCGACCGTATCACTTCCTGGTGTCATGATCCAGGGGCCCACTGATCAACCGAGAGAAGGCTTTAGTTCTCTCTCAACAATCACAGCGTGAAGTCTGTGACACCGACGGTGGAGATGAGTGGGTACGATGTAATCAAGACCTCAGGCTTACTAAACCTGGGCGTGCGATTTGATCGTAGTCTGTGTTTCCGGGAACACGTTGATCATGTTATCGCTAAAGCCCGTTAAGGACTTTCAGCTCTGAGAGTGATGGCAGCGATTGACACTAAACAATTACAGCTCGTAATTTTATATGAGTCTCTTGTCCTCCCTGTCATTGAATACGCGGGCTCCACGATCACCACCAGCCACATACAGATTAAGAGGCTGAAGAGAATCCAAAACGAGGCGATGCGGATCACCCTTGATTGCACATGGGACAGACCCTGTGTGGCTATGAGATTTCTTGATTTTCCGAACATATCTCACAGAATGTATATGTGGCGTGCCTGCGCATACCTCAAAGTGAGTTCTGACATAGATCACCCACTAGACAGTGAGCCCCCTCGTGTGAAGGAAAGCAAGCTCAAGATAGGCAAATCTTCGATGGTTCGTGCCAAGGATACCGTTAAACATATTTGCGCCCCAGAATGCATAACTCTTGGGGAGGAATGAATATCTATTCATACGGTGGTTCAAGAGGAGTCACGACCGTCATTACACTCAATAGAGAGTGCAGGGAACACAACCCCGTGAGCGTAGACGCCGTGGTCAAGGCACTAATGTGTGAGAATAAAGATGACACAGATGTGATTTACACGGACGGGTCGGGAATCCGATACCACTGGTGAGCAGGGCCTTTACTGCCATATCAAAAGGAAGAACAGTACACGAAGCCAGTAGTGCCTTTACCGCAACAACAAGCAGTCTAACAATGGAAGTATTCGCCGTAACGCAGGCACTCAACTGGCTGGAATCGCAGGCCTACTCCCATACATACATACTAAGTGACTCACTGAATTTGATTCAGAAAGGGAAAACAGGTGGTGTACTTAGGGAATGGGTGTAGTCATTAGAGAGAGCTAAAATACGGGCATCATTACGAAAGTTCACGCTTATCGTTGTCCCCAGACATGCGGGTGTGGAGGGACACGAACGAGCCGACCAATTAGCTAGCCTCGTCACCACAACAAATGGTCAGCCTATGGACCGAGCAGACAAAATCATTGCTCTTCGTGAATCCTCACGATCTGAGGATTTTGAGATGAATAAGCATGAGTCAATATCGAGAATGCAAGAATTGGGAGTAAAGATGGGCGTGGTCAGTAGAGAACCCCTGACAAAGAGCTCATAAAGAGAAGTGAACCAACATAGAACCGAAACCATCAGCCGTTATATCCTCAGAGATTTACTGAAGCGGAGATCTAACACCTATGGACGTGTCCAGTGTGCGAAGAGGATAATCAACAGATCTAATACCCAATTCCCAACCTGTTGGAAGAAAAGAAACAGGAAATTTAGAATGGTTCAATGTTGACACAAGAGTGAAACAGGGCTGCGCATTATTGCCAATGCTATTTGGAATAGGCTAATCAATACAAAGTAACTGGGAGAAACGTAACAAAAATTGTACTTGCGTAAAACACAGGTTTATATAATCGCTTCAGTAAGACACGTCAGACTATAACTAAAGCTAGTGGGTAATGATGTGCACACAAGAAAACATACAAATTACAATGCACGAAGCATATTCAACGTTTCAATCAAATTTTCTTTATCAAGATACACACAAAACATCAAAAGACGACGAATGGAAAAAATTATCACAACAAACAAACGTATCCAACGGAAATATGAAAATGAGATGCCGCAAGGTCAGGAAGTACATAAAAAACGTAAATATATGTGGAAATGAAACGAACAAAAAGATGAATAAATGGCGGAACAAAAAAAATAAGGAAAAACGACGACACCACCCCAGTACTAGACATAAGAGTGGTCGGGATTGAGCCAAAAAGGTTTGAGTGTACCCAATTCAAAAAATGAGACGATTTTTTAGGACGTACTTAGATCTAACATCGGTGTTGCAGGATCTGATGGCTGTGACCTGAATATCAAAAGCACCATGATGACCCTCGCAGTTGAAGTGTGTGGCCACAGGGTGGTTGGTGTTCTGTGATTGATGGCATGAAGATGGTTACAAAAGCGATCGTTCAATCTTTAGCCTGTTTCCCCAATGTACTGTTTGCCGCAGCGTTTACATATGATCACGTAAATGACATTACGGGACTCACATGTAAAGGCCTCATCGATGGAGAAAGTGGCCTTGGGAAATGAAATGGAGAGCATCTGAACTACATAAGGACATGTATAGAGACGGCCACATGAGCAACGAACAGTGCCAAAATGATCGGGAACAGAAGACTTAAGGTGGCTATGGACCAAGATGTCCTTCAGATTTCTATCGCGCTTATTAGCCACCAGAGGTAAGTCGTGGAAAGCAGCACGGGTGTCAGTTTCAGACTGGAGAAGAGAATAATGTTTAAGCATGATGCGTCGAACAGATGAGTTATGGGGATGAAAGGTAAGAACAAGTTTAACCCTATCAGAGGAGGACTAAGAACCCTGAGAGCTAGTCAAGGTATCGAGACGAGACAAATGGTGCACACGGAGCCAAGGGCATGAAAGAATGCTGTCAGGGAACGATCGTCTACGGAAAAACTCAATCATCTCAGAGGACTTGTCGAGAAAATTGTCGTAATCGCTACATAAGCGACGCAGGCGAAGAAGCTGGGAGTACGGCAGAGAGTTGTGACAAGCGGTATGATGAGAAGAAGTGTAGAGCAGAAAGCCATGTGCATCAGTAGGTTTATAGTAAACGAATGTGCTACGGTAAGGGAGATGAATTGTGGCAATGATGTCTAAGAAGATGATAGAAGTAGTGGAGATATTAGATGTAAATTGTATAGCAGGTTGAAACTGCCGATGAAGTTGATGAAGCGAGACAATTCCACTTCTAATATGTCGGTGATACCTATCCCATCGTCAATATATCTGTGGAAAAGAGATGGGAACGGACCATCATAGGTAGACCAAACTAGATGTTCAAGATGTCCCATGAACAGACACGCATTGGTAGGTCGCATTTTGGTTCCTATAGCAACGCCACTGATCTGATCGAAAAGTGCCTATCGAATTCAAAAAAGTTGAGTGTAAGCACCAGTTCAGCAAGGCGGATAAGAGTAGAAGTGGATACAGAGGGGTGGGGACTCTTGTCAAGAAAGTACTGTAGAGCCATGAGACCATCTGCATGGGGTATAGAAGTGTAAAAAGAACAGACATCAAGCAAGAACAAACGATTGGTACGGTCAGAAGACAACTGGACGGAAGAAAAAATTGTTAGGGCATGCTTAGTGTCTTTCAAGAATGAAGGCAGTTGTTCGACTAAGGGCTGCAAAATGCTGTCAATGAAGTCGGAGATGCCATTTCTAATAGATGCTATTTGGAATAGCCATCAATTGGGTCATGCGTAAAACCATTCAAGATAAAAAATGCGGGCAGCCAATGGCTCAAAAACAACATCTTAACTAAGCTCAACTTTTCTTAACAAACAATCAGGTCGTTTACCCTGATTTTTAGGCATACTAACTAACACTAACCAAAACTAGCTGAAAAATTGATTGACACTCCATATTAACCTATCCTTAAAGTCAATAGTATCATAATTGTCGTGGTTACTTCTATGATATGTCCACCTATTTCAGCAGGATTGAAAATGAAACTAAATGTGACATTGCTAACGCAGTGTTGGCCTGTTTCACAAAACTGGGCCTCTCCATTAGCTAGTGACAATTATATAATCTGACGCGGGATGTGACTTTGAGCACGAAATGTTCATAATTTATTCGTTAACTCATTCCATTGGCCTGTAACGGACGTCTCCTGCTCTTGAAAGGTAATCCTGCCGAGGTAAGCGGTGACTGGCTGGTCTTCAAGAAATAACAGCAAGTGCATCCTAATTCAAAGTCTCCAACAGGTTGCGTCCCGGAAAAGGCTCGAAAGTAGAGTACCCTTTCACACAGGATCGCTCGGTAAATAAGGCTTCAAAAAGGCTGGCACTCTGGATATCTGGTAAGACTTCATAAAAATACGTTGGAATATCAGATTCATAGAATATGCATGACAATTTCAGTCGACGAAGCTTCAAATAACTTCTCTGCAAATTCGACCCTCCATTTGATTAGTTCAATCATTCAAAATGCACCATTCCATAGTACTACTGAACGATCAGTCGCGATGGAGAGATCTAACAACCTCTCTCTAAACCCTACCTAATGTATAAACGAACCCCCACGGTGGTGAGTCATGCATACTCACAGTATTTATCTATTTCTCTGCTGGGTTGAACACACGACGACACTTGCGAATACAACTTCTCAGTTTCCCTACCTCTATTCTAAAGTGAAATATTCTCGTGGAGAGATTCCACTTTCTCTCAAACTTCATAACTCCGCTTAACCCTCCCACTCTCTGGTCAAACCATCCGAATATCTCATATTCTGGGACAATTATCTTTTTTCTGAAACGGTTCTATTCCAGGTGAACCATTCACTTTGTCATGTTTTGGACGATCTACATAAATATATCGACAGATTTAAATCAACTGCTATAAACAGATCAATAACCTTAAAACTCATAGTTTACTCTTAACATGTAAGCTATTATCACAACTTATGTTAACTTAACATGTAAGCTATTATCACAACTTATGTTAACTTAACATGTAAGCTATTATCACAACTTAAATTAACGTAACACGTAAGCTATTATCACAACTTATGTTAACATGTAAGTTATTATCACAACCTATGTTAACTTAACATGTCAGCTATTATCACAACCTATGTTAACTTAACATGTCAGCTATTATCACAACTTATGTTAACATGTAAGCTTTTATCACAACCTATGTTAATATAAAGCTATTATCAGAACTTATTTTAACTTAACATGTAAGCTATTATCACAACCTATGTTAACATGTCAGCTATTATCACAACCTATGTTAACATGTCAGCTATTATCACAACCTATGTTAACATGTCAGCTATTATCTCAACCTATGTTAACTCCTAAATTTTATATTATATCTGTAAACACTGGAAAACACAACAACCTTGCCCTAACAATTTGACAAAATGGGAGCTGCTAATAAATCCAAGAGGCGACGAATTCTCTCAGACATTGCGTTGTACAGCTCTCAATCCAACATCCTTTTAGAAAACAACAATCTTCGAGGAACGTATGTCCTATCCCTGGGACAGATAATTCTTCGTTATATTTTTAGCTGTTTCTTGGTTACTGTCAAATGAACGACATGTCATTCAAAATTGATTACAATTTGCTATATTCATGTTTTCAGACGTTTATGGATCACAATCTTCCTGAGCTCTCGTGAGTATTCACGTTTTTCCCCGCTATTGTTTTGTCACTAATTCTATTCTGCGAGGATAAAGCCGTTAACAAGCGACACTAGAATATTCTAGGCAATACGCGTCTTTACTTAATTTACCGGGTTTTTTTTTCAATCCGTCAGATCCCGTGTTTCTATAAAAACCAGTTGAGAAAAATCACGCAACCTAAACTCTGTCAATATAAACCTTGTCTAACAAAGTCCACTGACGGGTATTTTCTTACTGTCTTTTCCTTTATTTCTTCTTCTTCTTCTGCGTTCGTTCTCAAACTCCTGCAGATTAGCAGGATGTAGTCCGGAGAACGGAATGCGTTGTGCCATGGTTTACAGCATTGATGCGATATCTGTGCATTTCGGCCTGACACATCAGACTTCAGATAGGCTTTGGGTTACTGACACTATATGGGATGGGACAGTTACTCCATCCCATAACCTCCTTAGTCGCCTTTTACGACATGCGTGAAACGTAAATAGTGTTGCTATTCTTTGTTCCCCTTTCGGGCCTCGGTAACACACGGGCGTTGCGTTTTTTATTGTTTATGAACGACCAAAGCAACAATAAAGGACAATTAATCAATGACAAAGCACAAATAAATGACAAATAAATGACAAAAATAAATGACAATTAACTTTAGTGTTATTCTTCATCAATATCTTATTCTTGTCCGCCTCCCAGCTAGCCCTGCAGTCTGTCACATATATTGCGGGAATCAGTTCTAATATTTGACTGGCCTAGTAGCTATATGGTTGCTCACTTTGACACTTCAATGGAGATGGTGTAAACAATGAACGTGTTAGTTACCACTCCCAAAGTCAAATGTGTCGGGCCATTTGCGCAAACAAAACAATCCATTTTGGTTCCTGCTGAAAATCTAGTAGTTATATCTGCTTGTTACAGGAGAAACCCGGTGAGAGATTTTAAACAAAGGCAACCAACAACAAATGACATATTGGATATTTTTGTTTCAACATTTCTCACATTCGACAATATTTAAAGGTCACTGGACATTACATTTGATATTTGGCCAGGGTTTTATGACAATATATTTACTTTCAAATATTTTCTGGTTAAATTGGTCATGTCATATGACGTATTCTCTCCAGAAAGTTGTCTTCACAATGATCTTCCTGAACCATTCTCTGTCTTGAACGATGCGACTTACATTTTCCAACGATGTATTCATGCTATCTTTAATGTCGTCAGTCCATCATCTTCTTGGTCTGCCCTTTCTCCTCTACCCAGGTGCTCTTCCCTCCATTATTTGTCTTTTCAAACAGTTGTGTCTCTTTATATGACCAAACAGGCGCAGTTTTCTTATTTGTTATTGTGTTTAGTAACCAACACTCTGGAATATTCAATGTGTCTATAATATCCGAGTTTCTGATTTTTTCCTTCCATGATATTCTAAGTATCTTTCTGTAGCATTTCATCTCAAAGGCGTTGATCTTCTTTGCCGCCGTTTTACTTAGGGTCCATGTTTCGCATCCGTATATTGCAACCGGATAAATAAAGTTCGTAACATTAGCAATTTTGTTTCTATTTTGTTGTTTTTCCATATGTTTTTCAACCGTACTATTTTACAATAAGCCATGCCATTGCCAATCTCTTCCTTATTTCTGCCATGCAGTCTCCTGTACCGTTGATGTTTGCTCCTAAGTATTCAAATTTACCCACACATTCTATCTCGGTATTGTCTATTCTGAGTCTTGGTTGTTGTGTTGTTATATCTGTCGAGAAGATTTTTTTGGCGTGTTTAAATACAAGTTTTGTAGTTCACTATATTTCTTTGTGTTCTTGATTAGTTGTTCCAATCCCGTTATATCATTTTCAAAGAAGCACTGTGTCTTCTTCGTAGCGTAGTTCCGGGATTAGGAATCAACCACTGTTTAAAGCATGGTAGTCAGCGTTGTGTATGTCTTCTCTCACAGTCTTCTTTCTGCGTAGATGTTGAACAGGTATGGGAAGAGTGTACATCCCTGCCTTACTCCACTCTGTACCTCAAACCACACTGAGATATCGCCTCCTAACTTCACTGCAGCCTTTTGATCTTGGTAAAGTTCGTCTATTAGGTGAATCAGATATCTTGTGGAACCCGTGCTGTTCATTATCTGCCATAGTTTCTGGTGCTGGACGCGATCGAACGCTTTTGAGTAAACTATGAAGCACATGTACAGGTCAGTTGAGAATTCCCTACACTTCTCTATGACCAAGCTCATGTTAAGAAAGAGATCTCTTGAAGACGATACGGTATGAGATATGGGTTCATATGTCTATGCGTATTAAATGTATCTTATCACAGGAGCGCAGTGTCACACGTCTTCAATGTTACAGTATCACACATTTTCAATGTAACAGTGTCACACGTCTTCAATGTTACAGTGTCACACGTCTTCAATGTTACAGTGTCACACGTCTTCAATGTTACAGTGTCACACGTCTTCAATGTTACAGTGTCACACGTCTTCAATGTTACAGTGTCACACGTCTTCAATGCCACAAATCTTGAAAGATTTGGCAGGGGCGGAGAAACATTACGTAAAATTGACCAGCAATAGTGATCACTCTGATAGAGCCGTGTCATCGTCAAGTGCTAATAGGTCTACATTCTTCATCCTCCAACAATGCATCTACCCCAGCCTTCACAAGTATATCATAATCGCTGTCTGTATGTAACAGCAAACACAATACCGAAACCGCTTCGGCGTTTTTAATTAGTGAAGGCCGGCAATTGGCACTGTGCCCATAGCTCATGATGTGTGGGCCCCATGTCTTGCTCTCGCATGTTATGTCATGTCTGCATGATTGCACAAAGGAGCTCAACTAACATCGGGAACTGGGCAGAAAGGATGCGTCATTCAGCTAGTGTTGCAGAGCTTCAAAGAGCACTGTGTGATATCGATAATGTTTACTTACTGCACGGTGGGATAGTAAGGAACCCTGGTCATCTACTGCACTCCGACACACACTCAGTCATCTTGACTCGTCTTACAACTAAGACTATTTATACAGGGCGAGAGAGTGAGAGAGACGGTGAGTGAGTGAGTGAATGAGTGAGGAAGACCACTTTGCTCAACTCTCCCTCACTTTAATTCAATTTTCATCGCGCAAGTTATGGATTTTATCATCTCCGATGCTACCAGTCTGAAACACATGCAGGAGAGTATGGATCCCTTTTCCTAGGCCCGTGATGCGTTAGGTCTCACCATCAACACCACCAAGACATTGTAATGTATCAACCAGAGACATGTGTCCCCTACACAAAACCAGTAATGACATTACAGGGAATCAACAGTCCCTGAAATCTCTCTACACAGGACACTCTTCCGTCCAGCACGCACTGCACTAGATCATTCCTGACACGAATCTGACATTAGTGAACTCACAAATCAAAACAAAATGTAACTAATACAACTGATCTGTATTGTGCTTCTATTTATTCACCAAATTTCATTTTTTACGCAATGCTATACCTCGATTGCGAAGGAGCAACATCATCTTCAACATAATCACATATATATATATATATATATATATATATATATATATATATATATATATATATATATATATATATATATATATATATACAAGGTCATGCTACTACGTCATAAAATGAGTTGGAGTTTGGTGTTAAAAAAAATTGCCGAGATATTCCCTACGAGTAAATATCGAGTATTTATCCAGAATAGTCATGCATGTCGATCTCCTGCAACGTCACTCTTCTTGGCTGCTGCGAATGCATTAGACAATGTGTCGCCAGCCAGTGAAGAGAACAGAACAAGATAAGTGGGACTAAGTGAGATCAGCCAGTCAAGAGAACAGAACACAATAAGTGAGACTAAGCCCAACACACAGAATTTCTCAAGAGAAGGGATTGGTAAACTCGATATTCTCCAATAAACTCGAGAAAATGATTCGAGGGCGGATATACTTGCAGCGCTCTTCTTGACAACCGACTCTTTGTAGCATAACCTTATGTGTATCTAGATAGCCGTGTTTGAGCTGTAGCTTAATAATAAAATATGTGCACAAAATTATATACCTTTTAATGAAATATCATGAAATGATAAAATATATATATATCAGAGAAATAGAATAGAACACACAAAAACAGTTTTCACAACCTGAAAAACACCATGTACAGACAGTATCAATAGAAGTATAGAGAGGAATCCTGCAGTGCTGCATAGAGCCACTTATGCCATATGGACATTAATCATGGACATTAAGTAAACAAAGAAGTAGGAAGCTAGAGGTCACAGAGATGGTATTCTACAGAAGAATGTTGCGAATCTCATTAACAGCTAGAAACACTAAGAGAGAGTACAGATTGAGATTGACATCCAAAGGAAGCTACTGATCAACATCGGAAAGAAAAGTCACATTTATTGGTCACATCATGGGAAAACGGGGTATGGATTGCAATGTAACAAAAGGCAAGCTGGACGGGGAGCATAAGATGACACAGAGGTAGGATATTTGATAGCTTAACATCGTATAGAAATCGGAAGTACTGCAGATAAAATCATTGAGAACCTACGCCAGATGGCATGGCACATGATGATAACAATGATGATGTTGAATCCCGAGTGCTATTCTCGCTCTGTTCTCTAACATTTCTTGTCACATGGGCTGATGTATCCAGGTGGTGCTCTGCATATTGGAAAACTGAAAAAGAAATGTCGTAGTTGAAGTATATTTGAAAATAATGACGATACATGATATAATTATGATAATCGGCGGTAGGTCTTCTATTGTTGACAGTCACGGCTGAACGATCATTGACTGTGTTGGTAGGTCTTCTATTGTTGAAAGTTACGGCTGAACGATCATCGACTGTGTTGGTAGGTTTTCTATTGTTGACAGTCACGGCTGAACGATCATCGGCTGTGTTGGTAGGTCTTCTATTGTTGACAGTCACGGCTGAACGATCATCGGCTGTGTTGGTAGGTCTTCTATTGTTGACAGTTACGGCTGAACGATCATCGGCTGTGTTGGTAGGTCTTCTATTGTTGACAGTCACGGCTGAACGATCATCGGCTGTGTTGGTAGGTCTTCTATTGTTGACAGTTACGGCTGAACGATCATCGGCTGTGTTGGTAGGTCTTCTATTGTTGACAGTTACGGCTGAACGATCATCGGATGTGTTGGTAGGTCTTCTATTGTTGACAGTCACGGCTGAACGATCATCGGTTGTGTTGGTAGGTCTTCTATTGTTGACAGTCACGGCTGAACGATCATCGGCTGTGTTGGCAGATCTTCTGTTCAAAGTCACGGCTGAATGAATATCGATACTGGGCATTTTAAAACTCTGGCGAAGCTTATTGCTTAAACTAATCCACGACCATCTATTTCCAGGAGGAGAACCAAGTCCCACAATCATCTATTTCCAGGAGGATAACCAAGTCCCACAACCATCTATTTCCAGGAGGAGAACCAAGTCCCACAACCATCTATTTCCAGGAGGAGAACCAAGTCCCACAATCATCTATTTCCAGGAGGAGAACCAAGTCCCACAACCATCTATTTCCAGGAGGAGAACCAAGTCCCACAACCATCTATTTCCAGGAGGAGATCCAAGTCCCACAATCATCTATTTCCAGGAGGAGAACCAAGTCCCACGAGCCTAACACCAAACGCACCAAGTACAACAAACATGTCCTTCTTAGGACTACAATCCAATCCCCCAATATTTTCTCTGTATTTATAAGGACACGCAGACCAGACCCCAGGTCAAATCACCAGTCCCTAACAGGACAACACAGGCCATTGGGCCACACTATGCACGCCGATATAACTAAAGGAAAACTATTCCACGGTTGAAAGGGGCATGTCTGACTCTAGAAAGACAAATCTACCAACTAACAAACAACAATGCTTAAACTAAATGTAGTTGTGTCGCCCCTATGTGTGGTATTTTTCTATCCATACCGACGCAGTCACCATAATATTTCCGTCGTCCCTGCTTGGATCGCTGACGATAATAATGTTTTATATGTAGATGTCATGTGACTATATAATAATGTTATATATGTAGATGTCATGTGACTATATAATAATGTTATATATGTAGATGTCATGTGACTATATAATAATGTTATATATGTAGATGTCATGTGACTATATAATAATGTTATATATGTAGATGTCATGTGACTATATAATAATGTTATATATGTAGATGTCATGTGACTATATAATAATGTTATATATGTAGATGTCATGTGACTATATATAATGGATATGCATTTCTTCATCTATAGTCTTCATCTATAGTCTTTCCCCAGGTAATTAACTGCTGGTTGGTATCCACACTTGCCTTTAGGTGTAGAAGGTGGAGCCTGAGTTTGCCTTCTCACTACCTGTTGTGTCGCCTTAGTTATATTGAGTCTTATTACCATTGAGTTGCGTCTGAGCAACGAAGGTTGGCTGCCCTCTAACATATCCCCTAGCTCTTATCTTTGTGGTGCACTCTGCTAGACTGTAACCTGTCCTTGATGTTTTGTATCCACTATGACCATGTGATTTGTCTATATATATATATATATATATATATATATATATATATATATATATATATATATATATATATATATATATATATATATATATATATATATATATATATATATATATATATATATATATAATCAGGTGCCATGCCAGCTGGCGTAGACAATCATGGCTCTCCACAGATCTCTGTCCACAGTATTATGTTATTATGTATCAAGTTCGTTGATGTTTCCCTGCCGTGTGAGGTTGTCAAACTGTCTAATATATTCTCATGGTGTCTCTGTATCTGTAGTCTTCAAACCTGCCTGCCTCATGAAGTGGCGAAAAATTCAAACCTGCCTGCCTCATGAAGTGGCGAAAAATTCAAACCTGCCTGCCTCATGAATTGGCGAAAAATCCAAACCTGCCTGCCTCATGAAGTGGCGAAAAATTCAAACCTGCCTGCTTCATGAATTGGCGAAAAATCCAAACCTGCCTGCCTCATGAAGTGGCGAATAATTCAAACCTGCCTGCTTCATGAAGTGGCGAAAACATGAAGATTCTCTTTTTCTTATATTAATAATTAAGGTCCTTTGCGCATTTGACTCTCTCAATACTTCCACATTAGTTTTCTGGCAGTCCCTGGTATTCTCGGCATTCTTCTGAAGAACCACATATCAATTGCCTCTAATTTTCCACTTTTAGTTTATATATATATACGGATATTCTTTTGTTATATGATCTTATTGGTATTTGGATTAGGATCAAAATGTGACGGAACTGTTTTACTTTCTGTCTTTCCATTTGCTCAATACAATATTATACCTACTCATTGGCAAATTCTTGATTTATTTTTTTAATCTACGTTAGTAATAATTGTACTTTATATAACTCTTTATAAGGCAGTCGTATAGGATGCCCAACCAATAGATTGTCAAGGGTATAAATATCAATATACTGTAAACCATTAGATTGTCAAGGGTATAAATATCAATATACTGTAAACCATTATATTGTCAAAGAAGTTATAAAGCAATAATCTTAATATTGCAATTAAAAACATATTGAAACATTTAGATGTATCGATCCTGTTACTTTAGTAGCGAGAAATCAACATCCGAGTTTAGTGTGACAATATATTTGACAGAATATTTGCACGTTACTTGTATATGTATCATTTAGAAAATGGATATCGAGAACGTGAAGTGAATATATGAAACTACGCCTGATCCAATGTAATATCCATGGTAACATAACGTTGCACACGATGTAACAGGACACTGAAGAAGAAATTAAATTAATTTGAAAATAAATGACTTAGAGAAATCTTAAATATTGGTTTAAAAGAATTCCAGTCACAAGATGGAGTTACAACAAAAGGGATTTCTATCCGAATTACGTTAGCATCAAGTGCGTTCAAACATCTAACAGATATCAGGAAATTATACACAACAAGTACGAGGCAACATACCAAACTACGACTGTTCAACTCAAATGTAGTATACTTTTCAACATATGTTTGCTAAAGTTGGAAATTAACATAGCACAGAAGAAACAAATTCACTCTAATATAAATAGAAAACTTACATATAGTTTGAGACGAATTGAAGTCAAGCAAGTTGACACCAAACAGCAATATGATTCTACAATACTAAGAAGAGAACGATGGAACTTATATCGGACATGTATTTAGAATGAATGAAAACAGACTGCCACTACAAGCAATTAAATGGGTACCAGATGGCAAAAGAAAATCGGTACCAGATGGCAAAAGAAAATCGGTACCAGATGGAAAAAGAAAATCGGTACCAGATGGCAAAAGAAAATCGGTACCAGATGGCAAAAGAAAATCGGTACCAGATGGCAAAAGAAAAAGAACAAGACCAGAAGAGACTCCTTCTTGAACAACCAACAAAGAGGGTATGAATATGGGTATCAATATAACGTACACACAGTAGCATCACGTCATTCGAACTATACAGCTCTGGTTTCTGCCATATGCACATTATTTAGCGCTGAGAGAACATAGATTTATAGATATATTCGGCGCTGAGAGAACATAGATTTATAGATATGTTCGGCGCTGAGAGAACATAGATATATAGATTTATATTAGATAAAGATAGTCATATTAGATAGAGAGAGAGATATTATAGTGTTGTATTCACAAGTTCATCGATAGTATATGCGTTTATTCGACATCTTTGCCAGTCTCTTGTTTTGCTTTCTAGAATCTTTCCCTGAATGATTAATCTGTCTGTCCGCCCGTGTGTTGTTGGGCTATGAAAGAGGAAGAAAGAATAGATACACTGACATATGCCACTTATGTCATAAAAGGCGACTGGGAAGAATTTGAAAATGCTGTTAGCTGTCTCATACTACAGAGTGTCAAAATATCCCATCATCTGTACTAGCTGTCAGGGATGTCAGGCTACAAGGTACAACCATGAACAGAATGTCAGGCTGCATGGTACAACCATGAACAGAATGTCAGGCTACATGGTACAACCATGAACATAATGTCAGGCTACAAGGTACAACCATGAACAGAATGTCAGGCTACATGGTACAACCATGAACAGAATGTCAGGCTACATGGTACAACCATGAACATAATGTCAGGCTACATGGTACAACCATGAACAGAATGTCAGGCTACATGGTACAACCATGAACAGAATGTCAGGCTACATGGTACAACCATGAACATAATGTCAGGCTACATGGTACAACCATGAACAGAATGTCAGGCTACATGGTACAACCATGAACATAATGTCAGGCTACATTGTGGCACAAGGCATTCTATTCTTTAGACCACATCCTATTAATTTGCAGGAGTTTGACAAACAACAAAGAATGAAGGCGAGGAGGAAGAAATTGTTGGAATGATGATATATAATTTGATGAATCTGTCATTGTTCATGACTATGTTGATATATAATTTGATGAATCTGTCATTGTTCATGACTATGGCATGTGTTGTAATGTGTCTGTACTTGACCATGATAATGTAATTCCAGTAGTAGCAGTAGTTGTAACAGTACCCGGACAGTACCCGGACAGTACCCGGACAGTACCCGGACAGTACCCGGCATCAGTCCGTCATTTCACACGATAGTAGCATTATTATTATGCTGTAAGAAATATAATCTACGATCCGCTGTGATTTTTTACGTGACACACAAGACCAACCTTAGCCACACAGAATAGTCCGAAGTATTACAAGGAAGTATGGGCACACTTGTACAATCTGAGCCACACAGAATCTTCCACTGAATGTAGAAGAAAGTATGGGCACACTTGTACAATCTGAGCCACACAGAATCTTCCACTGAATGTAGAAGAAAGTACGGGCACACTTGTACAATATATCTGAGTTACACATAATCTTTCACAGTATGTACACGGAAGTATGGGCACACTTGTACAATCTGAACCACAACAAATGTTCCACCGTATGTGGTAGAAGTACGGGCACACTTGTACAATCTGAACCACAACAAATTTTCCACCGTATGTGGTAGAAGTACGGGCACACTTGTACAATCATGAGTTGTTCGCCATTAGATAATGACCTATAGCAAGTAACTGCAATCTCACGAATGTATTCGGAGATCAGTTATAGCCAGAGATAAAGCATAGCTCTCCATAGTACAAAGCCTAGGGTGAAATATAGAGACCATGTGATGTCCTTCAGGCCGATACCATTCTCTGCCTGCCTTGTTAACATCATGGAAAGATAATAGCAATATATTTGGAACAGTGCAAGCTGCTAGAGAAACCGGATCAACATAACTATGATCTCACACTGCAACAGCTACAACCTAAGAGTAATGGCCTAGTCTTCACTGTCACACCTTTCGGTATTAAAGTGCATTTACACATCCTAGAATAAGGCGTGTATCACGTGTGCTCCTACGCTAGAATTCCTTTGCACAATATATGTTGTCATGGTAATGACATCTGTGGTAACGAGTCTGTACATGTTGCTGCTAATGATACCTGTGATGCATTGACCTATAGGTATTATATAATTAATAATTATTGTATGAGGAAGATCATATTGTTGAAACATAACCTTTTCACACGTTTCAAATCACTGGGAATAGTGTTTGGAGTTTCTGTGTCCCCTTTGTCAACATGAACTGTAAAGTCTGTGCAAGTCATCGTATTACGAAATGCTGGATGTGTCTGGAGAAAAAAAAAACGTCAATCTCTCCGTTATCGTAACATCTTCTAGAATTGTTTTTAAATAAATGAACTCTCATGTTTGTGTATTGTCTGTTAATTCTCTCGAGTTCAATAAAACTGAAATCGAACGTGAAATGAATGATTTTTCTAGTTGAATACAAGTGAGACAGCTGATATTCAATACCAATATTTGGTCATGAATGTAATGTAATGTAATGTAGTTTAATGTAATGTAATGTAATGTAATGTAATGTAATGTAATGTGATGTAATGTAATGTAATGTAATGTAATGTAATGTAGTTTAATGTAATGTAATGTAATGTAAATAAATATATATTATTAGTGTCGCCAATTGTTTGTGTCGGTTGGTTTGTTGGGTTGCTCACTCGTTGGTCACACACACACGCACGCGCACGCGCGCAAACGCACGAACATATATACATACACACATATATTTATATATGCATGTGTTTATGAGCTGTTCTTTTGTTCGACATTAGATGTTACATTTATATGACCTCGGAAGGAGACTTTTTCGGACATCGTCCTGCTGTGGACGTGGTAGTGATTGACAGTTTGTAGGAATGAGTGCACATCCGACATCTTGGAATGAGTTGTGGTTTTGTTCTGTTCTACTTGTTTTGTCAAAAAGCTAAATGCATGTTATTAAATGACATAAAATTTACAAATAATGCTTAACAACACAAAACTATTATTATTTACAACTGGAACTGATAGTTTACTTGTAATGTTGTGTTACTATATTGCTATTATATTAACGTGTGCATTGTTACAAGACATATTGCAAATCAAGGTATTGTTACACTAACAATGTTAGTCAACCAACCAGCAATTCATTCCCTTTCTACTTACAAATTTATTCTAAATTTTCATTTTTTAAATCTTTTTTTGCAGCCCAACAGCGGAGAGTAGCTAGATAGTTACGGATGAATAAAAATCCGTCTACAGTGTGTGGTCATTCCATGTCCGAACTGTTCTAAGACATTTACATCACGAATAGGGTTCATTAGCCATCTACCAACTATTAAGCGTGGTCATAATGCTAACTGAATTTTCAAAAGTGCATGTACATAACGGTCATCATCATCATGTGATGGACGAACACAACATCATCATCATGTGATGGACGAACACACACATCATCATCATGTGATGGACGAACACACACATCATCATCATGTGATAGACGAACACACACATGTTACTATACCTAATCTTCTCCTAATTACTACACGTCTAGTTTTGTCTAGTTTAGTATACACAGATATATAGTACTTGCCCCGTCGCTGAGAAAATTTCTGCAATCTGGATAAAATCCAACCAAGGTATCTCGGCCAACAAGTTCGTAATCGCCAGTACATGTCTTATCACCGTGCAGATCTTCCGGTGTGATGTTGGACAAGGTATCAGTATTGAAAGTACCTAGTCTAAAATAAAACGTATTACCTTAAACAAAATGTTCCTACATTACGTTAGAAATAAAACGTATTACCTTACACAAAATGTTCCTACATTACGTTAGAAATGGTATGCCACTTGTTTTACTCACGCCTCTGCTTATGAACAATTGACAGGTAATCAGATAAGCATACATAACTTGCTTCATTATGTCGTCATTGGACAGGTGTATTAAGGTAGATCATAAACACCTTGTTACATTATTCAACAATTGCCAAGTATTCAGAATGTCTGCTCCCCACTCACCAGTTTAATTATGTCTAAAAATGTTGCCGTCGTCCGTGTAAATAACATTTTATCACACAAAGGACGACAAACATATGTTGTGTTTCACATTAAACCATTGAAACAATCATATTAGTGTATTAAAATATTGATACAATCATATTAGTGTATTAAAATATTGATACAATCATATTAGTGTATTAAAATATTGATACAATCCTCTATTAGTGTATTTACACATTGAAACAATCCTCTATTAGTGTATTTACACATTGAAATATTGTTCAAACTTGTATTTATCTTAGTAAAAGCATTGTTCGAGATTGTATTTATCTTAGTGAGAGCATTGTTCGAGATTGTATTTATCTTAGTGAGAGCATTGTTCGAGATTGTATTTATCTTAGTGAGAGCATTGTTCGAGATTGTATTTATCTTAGTGAGAACATTGTTCGAGATTGTATTTATCTTAGTGAGAGCATTGTTCGAGATTGTATTTATCTTAGTAAGAGCATTGTTCGAGATTGTATTTATCTTAGTGAGAGCATTGTTCGAGGTTGTATTTATCTTAGTGAGAGCATTGTTCGAGATTGTATTTATCTTAGTGAGAGCATTGTTCGAGATTGTATTTATCTTAATGAGAGCATTGTTCGAGATTGTATTTATCTTAGTGAGAGCATTGTTCGAGATTGTATTTATCTTAGTGAGAGCATTGTTCGAGATTGTATTTATCTTAGTGAGAGCATTGTTCGAGGTTGTATTTATCTTAGTGAGAGCATTGTTCGATGTTGTATTTATCTTAGTGAGAGCATTGTTCGAGGTTGTATTGATCTTAGTGAGAGCATTGTTCGAGGTTGTATTTATCTTAGTGAGAGCATTGTTCGATGTTGTATTTATCTTAGTGAGAGCATTGTTCGAGGTTGTATTGATCTTAGTTAGAGCATTGTTCGAGGTTGTATTTCTCTTAAAGAGAGCATTGTTCGAGATTGTATTTATCTTAGTGATAGCATTGTTCGAGATTGTATTTATCTTAGTTAGTGTTATGTACGAACGTGAAGTTCTATTAGTGAGAGATGTGTACATACTTGTAGTTTGCAGGTGTCTCCGTGAAGTTGTAACGTCTCACTAGTATGGATCGATCTTTAGATACCTTAACTATCGCCATCTCCTGCATGTGAACAGTGTCATTGGTTGCTTCCTCTATGTACAGAACTGCATCCTAGAATATAAATATTACAACATATATTCATTAAATAACAATGATAGGTATATCTTTCTATGTATTCATCAATCTATCAATCAATCAATTTCTATATCGATCAATTTATTGTATTGTGTTCTCTCTGGTCTTTTTTGTGTAAGGCGTTGCTGGATTTAACGATCGGTTCTCAGATTATGGTATGCGTGGTCTCTTAGTCAGAGTTTTGCAGTAATATTGTAACATCTTAGAATGTTGGTGACTCGTTTAATCCACTTACTTCTTGGTCTTCCTCTGCCTCTTGCTGTTTCCATTTTCATGTTGTATAATATTGCTGGTCGTCAATGTAGGTTCATTTTAATTAAGTGGTTCAGCCATGTCAGTTTCTGTTTGTCAATATATTTTACCACAAAAGTTGTTACAGCAATTCTTGTCATCTCTTTATTATTACTCAAATTATCACTGTTTGTTATATTTTCTGCTTTTCCTTGACATCTTATATCACTCGTATTACCAGTTTTACTTTGTTCTATTGGTAGTAGAACATGCGAGAAATAATGTGGATGGATGTAATGTCCTGGACATTTGGTAGTATGCGGCACTGAAAAAGTCGACATGTTCTAATCGAGAGCGCAAATACTAAGGATAAATTTATGGCAAGAATGACTTCATACGATCTGTCATGATCATCATCAGGTAGCATATCATGGACAAGGTATACCAGCCAGTATAGATTTTCGCAATCCCAGCCGATCTTGGGACAGGATGTAGGAATTAAAATAGACATTCGTTATGTCTTCCAATCTTGTGATAGGATGAAGCAATCAGCGCAGACTTTCGAAATTCCTGCCAATCTGGTGACATGATGTAATAGTATGCATGCTGATGGTTACAGTAGCCTGCTGTTATGATGTAACAGTCAGCACAGATATGATATTTTTCAAATGTTGGATACCAGACTAAAGTAAGATAAGATATGATAGGATATGATAAGATATGATAAGATATGATAAAACATGATAAGATATGATAAGATATGATAAGATATGATAGTGTTATTACAGAGTGTGTAATTACCACATGCGGTCGTACAAAACATATCGATCATAAGCATGTTTTAAGTTGTGCGTGTGTGTGTCTGTATATGTGTGCTTGCATGCGTGTGTGTGTAACCAGCGAGCTACGGGAACCTGCAGCATGAAAATGGTTCGACATATGCTGAACGACATCGAACACTTATAGGTTTTTGTGTGTGTAACCAGCGAGCTACGGGAACCTGTAGCATGAAAATGGTTCCTCATATGCTGAGAGACACCGATCACTAATAGGTTTGCATACAGTGCGTCAATTTTGATTTAAAAAACGCAAACATAATATTTTACAATCCTAGTTCTACGAGCATACAATCCTAGTTCTAACAGCATACAATCCTAGATCTATCAGCACACAATCCTAGATCTACGAGCATACAATCCTAGTTCTAACAACATACAATCCTAGTTCTATCAGCACACAATCATAGATCTACGAGCATACAATCCTAGTTTTAACAGCATACAATCCTAGTTCTATCAGCACACAATCCTAGATCTACGAGCTTACAATCCTAGTTCTAACAACATACAATCCTAGTTCTATCAGCACACAATCCTAGATCTACGAGCATACAATCCTAGTTCTAACAGCATACAATCCTAGTTCTATCAGCACACAATCCTAGATCTACGAGCATACAATCCTAGTTCTAACAACATACAATCCTAGTTCTATCAGCACACAATCCTAGATCTACGAGCTTACAATCCTAGTTCTAACAGCATACAATCCTAGTTCTAACAACACACAATCCTAGATCTACGAGCATACAATCCTAGTTCTAACAGCATACAATCCTAGTTCTACGAGCATACAATCCTAGTTCTACGAGCATACAATCCTAGTTCTACGAGCATACAATCCTAGTTCTACGAGCATACAATCCTAGTTCTACGAGCATACAATCCTAGTTCTAACAACATACAATCCTAGTTCTATCGGCACACAATCCTAGATCTACGAGCATACAATCCTAGTTCTAACAACATACAGTCCTAGTTCTATCAGCACACAATCCTAGATCTACGAGCTTACAATCCTTGTTCTAACATCATACAATCCTAGTTCTAACAACACACAATCCTAGATCTACGAGCATACAATCCTAGTTCTAACAGCATACAATCCTAGTTCTAACAGCATACAATCCTAGTTCTACGAGCATACAATCCTAGTTCTACGAGCATACAATCCTAGTTCTAACAGCATACAATCCTAGTTCTAACAGCATACAATCCTAGATCTACGAGCATACAATCCTAGTTCTAACAGCATACAATCCTAGTTCTAACAACACACAATCCTAGATCTACGAGCATATAATCCTAGTTCTAACAGCATACAATCCTAGTTCTAACAGCATACAATCCTAGTTCTACGAGCATACAATCCTAGTTCTACGAGCATACACTCCTAGTTTTACGAGCATACAATCCTAGTTCTACGAACATACAATCCTAGTTCTACGAACATACAATCCTAGTTCTACGAACATACAATCCTAGTTCTACGAGCATACAATCCTAGATCATCTACGAGCATACAATCCTAGTTCTAACAGCATACAATCCTAGTTCTAACAGCATACAATCCTAGTTCTACGAGCATACAATCCTAGTTCTACGAGCATACAATCCTAGTTTTACGAGCATACAATCCTAGTTCTACGAGCATACAATCCTAGTTCTACGATTATACAATCCTAGTTCTACGAGCATACAATCCTAGTTCTACGATTATACAATCCTAGTTCTACGAGCATACAATCTTAGTTCCCAAGTATTGCACGAGAAAGGATATCAAATTAAACTGCTCAACATTGAAATCATAACTGACTTAAAAAGGACCTAATCTGTAGCATGGTGTAATCTGGTGTGCTAAACACGAAAAAGAACACATTAAAATAATGAATTGGCTCTCTTTCTGAAAATATGTTATGTATTTCAGTTTCTATGTTTAACCGCGTAAATTTAGCCAGTATGACTGCAAGGAAAGCGTTAATAATCATACAATGATGTAATATATATTGCAGCACATTGCAAAATACGATTATGGACACATGTTTGATTGTTCGAGGAATTATCCAGGAATTATCAGCGATTATATTTTATTTTCTATATGCAATGGGGATGTTTCTGAGCTTTCTTTCATACCCAGGAGACTTCACCTTTAGGCTTCATGCAATGCCTATATGATCAGCCTCTACTCAGAGGGAGGGGATAGTTGCTTGGGTCCCCCATTGTTTGATTTTTCTCTCTATTCTCAGACGAGGCGCTTTCGCAGACAGAGGGATGTTCATCGTGTAGGAAAGACATTCCATTAACACCTTTTGCGTCCCTAGGTCCCAGACATAATATCTTCCGTATGAGCCGTGGTGTGTAACGGCGACGGTCGAATTAGACTCAGGGTTGATACACCTTCCTAGACGAGGTGCTGTTTTGCCAAACACGTTTTACGTTTACGAGGTATCCAAGTAAACACACTGACCTGAACTGATTTATTGCAAGGTATCCAAGTAAACACACAGACCTGAACTGATTATCCAAGTAAACACACAGACCTGAACTGATTTATTACAAGGTATCCAAGTAAACACACAGACCTGAACTGATTATCCAAGTAAACATACAGACCTGAACTGATTGATTACGACCCCTCAAGCAACAAAATCTAATTGTAAAATTGGAGGTCGGGTTCAAGCAAGTATTTTGAGCATGTTTTGAAAATTAAACCACATAATGAAGCTAAGTGTGACACATGTCAAACGTGTCAGATTTGTTATACAAAATTGGGGGAGGGGGACGACAAACTGTAGGAAACTTTCATAATTACTGTTATAACACGTATGGACATGAAAATACAAGGAGTGATCGTTACTTATAGTCTAGAGACAGTACATGTGGAGACCAGAAAAAAAACAGATGTCAGGTGCAGATTTGGAACTTGAAATATGCTCAAAATATTCGAGGCATGAAAATAAAATCTGGAAATAAAGATATAGAAGGGAATGTCAGCACGCAATCGGGCAGCTTTTATAGATTTATTCTGATCAGGAACCGTCAAACTAGAATGGTCGGAGTTGGACAGAGATTCTTGTGAAATAACGTCTCTAGGACGAGATCAGTAGACAAAGTTTCCGTGATATTATTGCCATATGCTGTGTGCTTAGTGTAGTAACTTCCACAACAGTTTCTATAGTACAGTGAATTATTTACTCATATCTAGACCTGATCACAGATAGTATCACAGATAGTATCACACATAGTATCACACATAGTATCACACATAGTATCACACATAGTATCACACATAGTATCACACATAGTATCACACATAATATCACAGATAGTATCACAGATAGTATCACAGATAGTATCACAGATAGTATCACAGATAGTATCACAGATAGTATCACAGATAGTATCACAGATAGTATCACAGATAGTATCACAGATAGTATCACAGATAGTATCACACATAGTATCACACATAATATCACAGATAGTATCACAGATAGTATCACAGATAGTATCACAGATAGTATCACAGATAGTATCACAGATAGTATCACAGATAGTATCACACATAGTATCACACATAATATCACAGATAGTATCACAGATAGTATCACAGATAGTATCACAGATAGTATCACAGATAGTATCACACATAGTATCACAGATAGTATCACAGATAGTATCACATATAATATCACACATAGTATCACAGATAGTATCACAGATAGTATCACACATAGTATCACAGATAGTATCACAGATAGTATCACAGATAGTATCACAGATAGTATCAATTGACGAGGAGAATGAAGAACATGTCCCCGAGTTGTTTCTTCTTTCTACTTATGGATACGATTGTAAATTCCACTTCGGAGAAATAATGTCAGTTCAGAAATCGAACATGTACGAGGAAAACATAATATTCACAGAAGAGATGTCAAAACGACAATCGGACACAACATCACACATGGAGATGATGTTAATAAGTGATCAAGGGTAATGATAGATCATTGTGACACCGAACCTGCATAACTTATTCGCAGTTATAGAAGAATCTTAAACCAAGATTTAACACGCAGTTATAGAAGAATCTTAAACCAAGATTTAACACACAGTTATAGAAGAATCTTAAACCAAGATTTAACACACAGTTATAGAAGAATCTTAAACCAAGATTTAACACACAGTTATAGAAGAATCTTAAACCAAGATTTAACACGCAGTTATAGAAGAATCTTAAACCAAGATTTAACACACAGTTATAGAAGAATCTTAAACCAAGATTTAACACGCAGTTATAGAAGAATCTTAAACCAAGATTTAACACGCAGTTATAGAAGAATCTTAAACCAAGATTTAACACACAGTTATAGAAGAATCTTAAACCAAGATTTAACACGCAGTTATAGAAGAATCTTAAACCAAGATTTAACACGCAGTTATAGAAGAATCTTAAACCAAGATTTAACACGCAGTTATAGAAGAATCTTAAACCAAGATTTAACACGCAGTTATAGAAGAATCTTAAACCAAGATTTAACACGCAGTTATAGAGGAATCTTAAACCAAGATTTAACACACAGTTATAGAAGAATCTTAAACCAAGATTTAACACACAGTTATAGAAGAATCTTAAACCAAGATTTAACACACAGTTATAGAAGAATCTTAAACCAAGATTTAACATTGACAAGTATTGAAAACCTGCCTGTGCCTCTTGAACGTGTGTTTCTATCTTATTTACAACCTGCCGATATGTAAAAGTCCTTAATTAATATTAACTGTTTTATATATATATATATTAGAAGTAGTATTTACACAGAAAATAGACGCTTTGATGGAGATATGGAGACGAGATGTCCATAGGGAAATGCAGCAACATTCAAACTGTCACCACAACTTCTTCATCCCAAGATCGAGATGGAAGTTAAATGACAAAGAATTTACAGTATATTCCTACCAGCACTGTGTTACCAGTGCCAAATCTTGTCTCTCTCATCGTCACATTACAGAATTATAGTGACATGTGAGATGAAATGCTTGAGGACAGCAGCAGAGGTCACCAGGTTCGATAGATTACGAAAAGAAGATATCTGGGACAGAATAGATACAACACCTTGCACAAAATAAATAGAAATGTAGAAGATCAAGTGGTTTGGTCACATTATAAGAATGCATCACGACAAGTTGCCCGTACAGACATATAACACAAAAGACCACAACAAAGATGGATAGAAAATGTCAGTGACATTGATCTGGGTACAAAGCCAGAAGAGGACCACGAGAAAGATCGATATAAAACGTCAGGGGCATCTTGAACAAACACGGTCATAGCACAGCCGAGGCGACACATCTGTTCTTGGAACATAAGCTGGAGCTTCAATTACCCATTCGCTTAACGGCAAGAGTGAATACCAAGCACATGTGGACAGACAATACATTAGAAATGATATATAAATTATACATTAATTACCGGATAGAATTGTTGTAGGATATATAAATTATACATTAATTACAGAATAAAATTGTGGTAGGATATATAAATTATACATTAATTACCGGATAAAATTGTGGTAGCATATATAAATTATACATTAATTATCGGATAAAATTGTGGTAGGATATATAAATTATACATTAATTACAGAATAAAATTGTGGTAGGATATATAAATTATACATTAATTACCGGATAAAATTGTGGTAGGATATATAAATTATACGTTAATTACCGGATAAAATTGTTGTAGGATATATAAATTATACATTATTTACCGGATAAAATTGTTGTAGGATATATAAATTATACATTAATTACCGGATAAAATTGTTGTAGGATATATAAATTATACATTAATTACCGAATAAAATTGTGGTAGGATATATAAATTATACATTAATTACCGGATAAAATTGTGGTAGGATATATAAATTATACATTAATTACCGGATAAAATTGTGGCAGGATATATAAATTATACATTAATTACCGGATAAAATTGTTGTAGGATATATAAATTATACATTAATTACCGAATAAAATTGTGGTAGGATATATAAATTATACATTAATTACCGGATAAAATTGTGGTAGGATATATAAATTATACATTAATTACCGGATAAAATTGTGGTAGGATATATAAATTATACATTAATTACCGGATAAAATTGTGGTAGGATATATAAATTATACATTAATTACCGGATAAAATTGTGGTAGGTCGAGACATCGGATAAGAATATGATAATAATCATGATCGTCAATGTCCCAGATCGTATCCTCGTTGCTCCATTCGCCCATGAAGATTGTCAGGAAGTCCAGGATGTGACTTGGCAGAACTGTAGAAGATTGACAGATTATGGGATAGGAATAACTTTGTCCTGTATGTCGACAACATAATTACTGAGTGTTTTATGTAATACCATGAGACGTTTAGATAGTCACAATGAAGACACATTATTTGTTTTGAAGAAGGTATCATTTTTCTCAAAAACTGAGAAGCTCTTGTATGTTTGTGCTCCTCCTCTAGGCGTGTTAGGCTAAGCGAGGACGGCGTGTTTGGAGAGTGTCTTATCCATTTTGCACTAACCCTGTCTTGGTTCCGTTGATGTAGACCAAGGCAAAGCAAAGCCGATACCCTTGGAATCAAGCAGAACTGCAGGAGATGCACAGGGGATTCTCGAGTACAACCATCAACTGTTGAATAAATCTACTGATAATAATAGACATGATAAGAATAATAAGAATAAGGACGACAACATTTAACGTTTCGATCAAAGATCCAAGAATTTTATCTTATGTTATTTATCTACATATGTCTAAATATTAACTCTAAATGCAGTACTTCTCTCTCTCTCTCTCTCTCTTTCTCTCACACACACACACACACACAATTAATGTATATTCTCTCTGTACGTATATATTGAGAGAGAGAGAGATAGAGAGTATATATATATATTGAGAGAGAGAGAGAGAGAGAGAGAGAGAGAGAATATACATGGATATTATGTGGCTACCTTTCAGTATATCAATGTGTATTTTGAATCTAGGTACCAGGATTGAAAACAGCGACAAAAAGAGCAATCCTAGAACAGTGACATATAAACAGCTATCATAAATCCTCTTGTAAACAGTTCGGCCGTGTATGACTTATATATAGTCAAATTCTAGATTCGAATTACTGTCCAGCAAATGCTGACAAATTATACAATTGGCTAAGGTTTTTATCTCTGACCTATGCCAAAGGTTACACAAATGTAAAAAAGATTCACATGTCGAAATAATATGCGTTGCATATCGATGAGCGTTTATTGTGTTTTAACGGGCTCAATATTTTTTCTGCTTGCCATTTGCTAATGCCGTGTATATTTCAGTCTGTGGGAGAATTGCATAATCTTATTTTTAGGTGTTTTAGGTTGTATTCTTCAATTCAAATAGGTCCGGATATGAATTCTTAGAAGTAATCCTAACAATCGCAATGCTGGCAACGCCTACAGAATAAATAATATTTTATTGCTTTTCGATCAGTTTTACACTGTTTCAATCGATGTTTACAAATAATTAATAAGGACACTATTGTTTCTACTTTTTTAATGTTATTTTTTTGTGGTAATTGATTCTATAAAATGACATTTTTTACATCTGTCTCATGTTCCTTCTGAAAAGGAAATTGTGCCGTGCACAATTAGAAACTTAGCGAGATTACGCAAGGCTCATAAATATACGCAATGTTTAGCTCTAGGTTACAATGTATCGTTACTCAAGTCATAAGGTATCGTTACTCAAGTCATAAGGTATCGTTACTCAAGTCATAAGGTATCGTTACTCAAGTCATAAGGTATCGTTACTCAAGTCATAAGGTATCGTTACTCAAGTCATAAGGTATCGTTACGCAAGTCATAAGTGCGTCCGACTCTTTTGCCAGCGATCAGTGTTTACTCCGCAGGAAATTTACTTATTACATTTTTTTTTATTCTTCAATTTAATTTAAGTTAAGGTTAATATATAGAAACAGAAACACGATAGTTAGTTAGTCGTCAGATCATCATCACTGCAAACTGGATACATCCATAGTTGCTCCGATCTCTCCTTGAGTGTATCCGCCATTACACTTCTGCTGACAGTACCGGTCCTATGCTCGTTGACCATCATTCTTCTGCGCCCTCCAAAATGTTCACCTCTAGAAACACCGCATTTCAATCCCTGATCTTTAATCCTAGCCATTGAAAAGGAATCATCATCCACATTAGTCTCACTCTCGCGTGTTATATCTCTTAAGGAGTTTAAAACGTCTGCGCGATCCATTGCCCCATCGCCCTGTGCCACAGTCGCACACGATGCCAGTTGATCCGCTCTTTCATTGCCTCGAACGCCCACATGTCCCGGCACGAAAATAAATGTAACCGCTTTCAGGCTCGCATTTCTCAAGGCCTCAATCCACTGTGGTTAAACACGATGGTTATGTTTATCCTTTGTAAGCCAAGTGAGCATGGCATGAAGAACAACACACATTTGTAACAAAAAGTGACGGGAAAACAACAAAAGCATTGTTTATTGGTTTTTCTCAATTTTGGTTTAGTTTAGTGAGAACGTTGATGTCCGAAGACTCCGATTCGTGCCATGAAAGATATGTTGCAGTACACGCATTCGTACAGAGGGTCTCAAGTTATAAAGTTTTCAGATGTTTCCTTCCTCTTCTGTCTCTGGTAGATAGTACGCAGTGGTTTTTTTCTTCTTATCCACATATTGTGATGTCAGCGGTGATCTGAGTGTTATAAGTTGAGCGATCAAGAGCTTAGTCTCCGATATGCTGTAGGAACCCGTTTTGTGTGCTGAAGTCATTTAGCATGATGGGACGTGGGAGTCTTCTGTATGATGTTTTCCTGTTTCCTGTATGATGTTTTCCTGTTTCCTGTATAAATATTCTGTAAGTCATAGAAGTTTTCTTTCTATTCATCGGACTTTCTATTCACCGGACTTCGTCATAGTCGGGGTGTAGACGCTGACGAATGCGGCATACCGTTTTCGTGAATGTGGAAGACGAACAGTCATCAGCCGGTCACTGATGCGCTTTGGGGGTCCTGCTATTTTTCTGGCTAGGCTAGATTTGATTGCAAAGCCAACTCCCCTTTCGCGTTTCACTTCTTTTTTTCTGTCCATGCAGAAGAAGGAATAGCCATTGCATGTTCCACACGTTGACCTTCCTCAGATGGTCGTCTTTAGCTGAGGGCATGTTCCTTGATCGATGTTGTTCCTTGCTACTAGTGCAGTTCGTCGTTATGGCTGTACGACCTCCTCGCGATCCATTAATGTGCGCATATTCCATACACCTTGTGTGAGAGAACTTACCTTGATCTTTCTTATTTTCTTGTTGTTTTTAACCGTTGAATAGGGATTCCGTCTCCACGAAATGCTGGTCTGGGTCATGGTGAGGAAGGAACTGTTGACGTCACCTTTTCTAGCCTTTTCCTCTGACTAAGGAGATGAGCAGTGCTTTTCTAAATAGGGCTGATCAGCTGCCCCGACGGCCGCCGTACTCCATAGGTACCTCGGTGTCACTGGAAAACCGCATGGTCTGAGCTGCCAACGTGCAGGTTTGTGAATATAGCTGCCAATATATCCTGCTACACCTGCTACATTGCTACTCACTCATCGCCACAGGACATTTAGATGAGGTTATAAAGGTAGAAAAGCCATGAATAACTGGATGAAAATTAGATTAAAACGAGGGAGTGTTGTTCAATATCTATCTCGCCACAACACATTTGCAACTTCTACATTGTCAGTCATCGCAAGAGAAATACTTGTGTATTCTTATTTTATCTTCTGTTTTATTCTCGTCCGGGCAACGCAGCACTTTTCCTTCCTCTAGTGTATATATATATATATTCATACACAATTATCGTTATACATCTGTACATATCTATTTAAATATCTATCTGTGTATATATATATATATATACACGTATATATTCACATCTACCGTTGGTATCAGCATCGACATTTAGCGTCCAGAACGTCACTAGGAAAAGAAAGATGCGAACAAGAGACATCGTAAGTAACTGCTGCTGTGAGTCCAGAATCAAATATGGTAAAACGTAACAATTTCTGGTGAAGTCTATCAGTACAATTACACAGTATATATATATAGGCGGAGACCGTTATGTACTCATTTTCACCTGTTTACTATGTATAATCTACTTATACTGTATAATTTGTGATAGCTTTTGTCATGCAATATTCAATAATTGCATGCATGTCATCTTTGATTGCTAATGGTGTCTGTATTAATTAATCTACTATTACCGCAGCTGACGTTTGAGTGACATGGTGAATATAGAAATATAATATTTAAACATGTTTTTACTTAGAGAGAGGGAAATGTGAGGGACCGAGTGGTGCAGTGGTTAGCTAACTGGTTTCGTATATGGGTGATCCTGGGGACATTGCCTAGTTGAGGCGTAAATATTTTTTTTTCAGATTGCAATGACTCCCGGGTGGACCTAGCATTAATCGTTACCGAGAAACCGGATTAATCCGGGAAATAAAGACTGCGAAGGAGAGGAGTTGGCTACCGCCCTCATGTAGCAGAAGCACTGAAATGTGAGATCGCTAACATCTTCACCCCATGGCAGTAATATCTAATATGGGTTAACTTGACTTGAGAGACAAGGTCTGTACATTTTATGATGATGATAAATAATTTGTGTAGCTGTGAGGAACTTTTAACAAGAAGTGGCCTTTCTGAATACAAGAAGTGGCCTTTCTGAATACAAGAAGTGGCCTTTCTGAATACAAGAAGTGGCCTTTCTGAAAACAAGAAGTGGCCTTTCTGAAAACAAGAAGTGGCCTTTCTGAATACAAGAAGTGGCCTTTCTGAAAACAAGAAGTGTCCTCTCTGAAAACAAGAAGTGGCCTCTCTGAAAAAAGGAAGTGGCCTTTCTGAAAACAAGAAGTGTACTTTTTGAAAACAAGAAGTGTACTTTCTGAAAACAATAAGTGCCTTTCTGAAAACAAGAAGTGGCATATCTGAAAAGAACTATAGAGAAACCGAGGTAACATGGGACTTGTTTTGAAGGCATGATTGTGTTATGTATGTTTATGGATGCATATTTTTCCCAGGAAAGTTGGCTATCCAGTGGAGAGTATCTAAGGATCGTCACGTTCTGTCTGGATGTAGCATATAATTCTGGGACAACAGGTTTATCATTGTTCTGTCACATCTGTTGACACACATACAGTGATGGTACATATGACATTTCCTGTCACATACAGTGATGGTATATATGACATTTCCTGTCACATACAGTGATGGTATATATGACATTTCCTGTCACATACAGTGATGGTATATATGACATTTCCTGTCACATACAGTGATGATATATATGACATTTCCTGTCACATACAGTGATGATATATATGACATTTCCTGTCACATACAGTGATGGTATATATGACATTTCCTGTCACATACAGTGATGATATATATGACATTTCCTGTCACATACAGTGATGGTACATATGACATTTCCTGTCACATACAGTGATGGTACATATGACATTTCCTGTCACATACAGTGATGGTACATATGACATTTCCCGTCACATACAGTGATGGTACATATGACATTTCCTGTCACATACAGTGATGGTATATATGACATTTCCTGTCACATACAGTGATGGTATATATGACATTTCCTGTCACATACAGTGATAGTACATATGACATTTCCTGTCACATACAGTGATGGTATATATGACATTTCCTGTCACATACAGTGATAGTACATATGACATTTCCTGTCACATACAGTGATGGTGTATATGACATTTCCTGTCACATACAGTGATGGTATATATGACATTTCCTGTCACATACAGTGATAGTACATATGACATTTCCTGTCACATACAGTGATGGTATATATGACATTTCCTGTCACATACAGTGATAGTACATATGACATTTCCTGTCACATACAGTGATGGTATATATGACATTTCCTGTCACATACAGTGATAGTACATATGACATTTCCTGTCACATACAGTGATGGTATATATGACATTTCCTGTCACATACAGTGATGGTACATATGACATTTCCTGTCACATACAGTGATAGTACATATGACATTTCCTGTCACATACAGTGATATTACATATGACATTTCCTGTCACATACAGTGATGGTATATATGACATTTCCTGTCACATACAGTGATGGTACATATGACATTTCCTGTCACATACAGTGATGGTACATATGATATTTCCTGTCACATACAGTGATGGTATATATGACATTTCCTGTCACATACAGTGATAGTACATATGACATTTCCTGTCACATACAGTGATGATATATATGACATTTCCTGTCACATACAATGATGGTATATATGACATTTTATTCACATACAGTGATGGTACATATAACATTTCCTGTCACATACACTTCAAACACAAAAAGGAACAGTTCGTTGGACTCCATCGCTTTGTTGACCACTGACATTATTTCATAGAAAACACAATTATGAGATAATGAGACAAGGCTTGGTAAGTCTCATGACTGAAGGAACAAAATGATTTGCATCTATTCAATATTTAAACATGTAACCCATCAGGGTCGTAGGGACACCACATTAGAAGCATCAATCTACAGAGTCAGTGAAGTAGAGGCACCCCAATAGGTGCATCAATCCACAGTCATCCAGCGATTTCTATCTAGAGCGATGCGGACAAGTGAGAAGAATAATTGTCTTATCAAGTTGTTGATGTTATCTGTCCATTAATGTATTTGTCAGCTGCAATATTTCAGTGTTAAAAGCGTATCGATGGTGGCGTCCATCTACTCTCCAGACAAAAGGTATAGCTGGTGGCGTCCATCTACTCTCCAGACAAAAGGATATACAATCGTATTATACGTACCATAATGAATGTTAGAAGTGATATACAATCTCACTCGAATATAAATCTTGACCGCTGAGTGTCATTAACTTACTGTATATAAACTGTTATCCTGTGTTTAGTCACATAATAACTTACTGTATATAAACTGTTATCCTGTGTTTAGTCACATAATAACTTACTGTATATAAACTGTTATTCTTTGTTTAGTCACATAATAACTTACTGCATATAAACTGTTATCCTGTGCTTAGTCACATAATAACTTACTGTATATAAACTGTTATCCTGTGTTTAGTCACATAATAACTTACAGTATATAAACTGTTATCCTGTGTTTAGTCACATAATAACATACTGCATATAAACTGTTGATAAATAAGAAAGGCAACTTTTATGGAGTTACTTTTATAAAAGATATTCGCTGATTGGACATCATTCAACATATCCTCTATGTCCACCTTGTCATTAACTTCTTGTGGTAACTAGAATTATACTCACCTCATGATTCGTGCGGTTATGAAAGAGGTCATGGTCAAAACAATAATCTTGGAAATAACTTGTGACAGGTTGATGAGAATTCTGTAAAATTTAATGAACACAAAACATTTTTTTGAACAACATACATATATAATTATAGCAAAAATTGGAAGCAGACAATCAAGATTGTTAGGAGATGTGACGAGTAAAGAAAAAAACATGAACATTTAGTAACTACCGAAAACATCAAGGGGGGGGGAAGAGACAGAGGAATACAAAGAGAGACATTTCTGGATGTATTGTCACTGGCACAAAAAGAAGTCACCAACTGAACTTAATAACAGCACAAGAGACAGACAGATAGTTGTGAATAAGTGTTATCTCCTACTTCACTCGGCACGGCACTTGATTGATTGATTGATATACATATATGCCACAATCATTTTGATAAGGTGTCTGAAATCAATTTTTTTAAAGAGCAGATCAAATATGATGAATATAAAGTTGATTTATGTGGCAGCCTCAACGAAACCACGCAAACTGGACAAGATGCAGTCGAACAAGTATTAAACAGACACAAATATGAGAAACAATTATGAGGTAGATACAGTCTAGCAGAGTGTTTCACCAAGACAAGAGACGAAGTTTGTTGAAAGTCTGTAGCAGCCAATCTTTGATACACATACCGGTAATTTATGTTGATATATTTACATATAATATATTACGTGGCTGCTTGAAATAATCACGTTCGGAACATACACAAAAATAATAATCATTATCTTCAAACATACGAGTACTACTAATACATGTTTTCCATGCGAGTGCCAAAACAGGTTTCTAAATGCGAGTGCTAATGCAAGTTTTTCCATGCGAGTGCAAATAGTGTTTTACTGATATCAAGTCTGCATGGCGTCAATCAATTTCCATATTATCTACTAATTATAATACTAATTATATCATACAATTTCCATATTATCTACTAATTATAATACTAATTATATCATACAATTTCCATATTATCTACTAATTATAATACTAATTATATCATACAATTTCCATATTATCTACTAATTATATTAATATTTTATTTTTGACTTAACGTATCAAATATACAGCAATAATAGCTTGTAAAAGTGACAAACAGATATGAACACATAAATGTTTCCTTAGTGTACCCACCTGCAATGGACATGTACGCATATTGTTGTATTAATAACCCTATTAGCTGTCTGTCTGCTGTTCGGATTTCGTGTGAATTGAGAGAAAATGGCGTTTGCAAATGCAGTGTTGCCAACTCGTTATGTCCAAAAATTACTCTTATCGAGTTCTACAGTGATATTATTCACTGTTCCCCTTTATCAGTTCTACACACAGACCGGCGCATGTACCAGAAGCTTGAGTTGTATATTTCGTTAACATATTATTAAATATCAGCAGTTTTGTATGTTTATTTGTTGGTTAGAATTAGGATTGTGAATTGTCTATTTCTTTATTCTTCTTCGGTGTTCATTCTCAAACTCCCACTTGATCTCTCCTGTAGCAGGACAATGATCCTACTAGATTTCAAGGAAGATGTAGTCTAGAGAATGGAGATGCATTAGGTCGCCGTCTTATTTTGTGTCAATGGCCAGAAACATCAGTCTTCTGCAGATAATTGTCTAGTTCAATTGTAAATTTGGTGATCTGTTGTCATAAAACTACTCTCGTATACTTGGACGAACAATTTCACCTCTGCCCTTGAATGCATAACACTTCCTATCTAAGAACCTGGTTCTGGTTTAGTGTTTAAATATACGAGTACGTTTACGCTCAAGATTTAATTTGTGAAATAGCTACTTGGCAACGCTTATAAAAAATTACATTGTGCGACTCTGAGACAGTTTATACACATGAATCTATAAGTCCATACCGGTCAGGGTCGCAGGGGTTACCATATTTGATGCTTCAGCAAACACAGTTCATACCGGTCAGGGTCGCAGAGGTTACCATATTTGATGCTTCAGCACACACAGTCCATACCGGTCAGGGTCGCAGGGGTTACTACATTTGATGCTTCAGCACACACAGTTCATACCGGTCAGGGTCGCAGGGATTACCATATTTGATGCTTCAGCACACACAGTTCATACCGGTCAGGGTCGCAGGGGTTACCATATTTGATGCTTCAGTACACACAGTTCATACCGGTCAGGGTCGCAGGGGTTACCATATTTGATGCTTCAGCACACACAGTCCATACCGGTCATGGTCGCAGGGGTTACCATATTTGATGCTTCATCACACACAGTCCATACCGGTCATGGTCGCAGGGGTTACCATATTTGATGCTTCAGCACACACAGTCCATACCGGTCATGGTCGCAGGGGTTACCATATTTGATGCTTCAACACACACAGTTCATACCGGTCAGGGTCGCAGGGGTTACCATATTTGATGCTTCAGCACACACAGTTCATACTGGTCAGGGTCGCAGGTGTTACCATATTTGATGCTTCAGCACACAAAGTCCTCTAGCGATTTCTATCTTCAGCGATGTGGATGATGTGAGGGAAAATCTTACTTGTCCATTCCTTGATGTTGTCTGCCCATGCCTTATATTTGCCCTTCTCTTCTTCTATGTCTGTCTATGCATTTTCTATGTCTGTATATGCTGGATCTGAGGTAGTATTCAGTTTATATCCATTCATCATCATCATCATGTTGGTATGTTCTTCTGTGTCTTTGCTGTTGACCAAGATCATGCACTTTTCTGTGTTGATATCGATTTCAGCCTTGCTGGTAACTTTTTCCAACTTTGTTGTTAACTCTTGTAACTCTTGTTCTGACCCAGTTATAAGATCAATATCATCAGAGAAACGCAAATTACAAATAGGTACACCTGAATATCAGCTATTGAATTAATTGTCACCTTCTGCTGTCGATGCTGAGATCATTTTTACACCTGAATATCGACTATTGAATCAATTGTCATCTTCTGCTGTCGATGCTGAGAACATTTTTACACCTGAATATCGACTATTGAATCAATTGTCATCAGACTTATTCATTCCATACGATCTGAATTTATAATTAATTCGGCTCAGCTAGCAGACAAATACGGTTTTCCCCATGTTTAAATACAATGTTTATGGTGTCAAGTTCCTTACCGTGTTAATTATTTATTTATGTTAGTCATCTTCACCAGCTGCTCATTTGGACACGCTGATTTCGCCGCTTACAAAAGACAGCGTATATTAATGTATGTCACACCCAATGTTTGTCCTTCACTACATAACAGCGTCTACATTGAATTTAAGAAACTCAAACACATTTTTGATGCAGGATTATATCATTGGCATATTTCTTTAATAAGAATAATCATGGTTTTAACAAAACAAAAACAACATCGCCTTCTTTTTTGTGCTGAAACTTAACTCTTATGGTAAGAACATCTCCTGTCACAGGGGCTGACGTAGTGTGGCGGAGCACCTATTAATTCCAATCTGTGGTAGAAATCATTCAAGATATGCATGTATTATCAATGAATATATTACAGCTAAATATTTGCACAATTGTATTGTGTACTGGTTTAGATTCATCGTCTGCAAATTTGTGTATATATAGCGCAGGTACTAACTATACTATACTATAGGTAACACAGGTACTAACTATACTATACTATAGGTAACACAGGTACTAACTATACTATACTATAGGTAACACAGGTACTAACTATACTATACTATAGGTAACACAGGTCTGCATCTTGAGTGACTCTATGTGTATGATTAAGAAGGTACAAGTGGGTCTCGTTCGCGAACAGTGGATTGAGGCCTTGAGAGAGGCGAGCTTGAAAGCGGTTACATTTATTTTCGTGCCGGGACATGTGGGTGTTCGAGGCAATGAAAGAGCGGATCAACTGGCATCGTGCGCGATTGTGGCACAGGGCGATGGGGCAATGGATCGCGCTGGCGTTTTGAACTCCTTAAGAGATATAACACGCGAGAGTGAGACTAATGTGGATGATGATTCCTTTTCAATGGCTAGGATTAAAGATCAGGGATTGAAATGCGGTGTTGCTAGAAGTAAACATTTTGGAAGGCGCAGAAGAATGATGGTTAACCAGCATAGGACCGGTACTGTCAGCAGAAGTGTAATGGCGGATACACTCAAGGAGAGATCGGAGCAACTATGGACGTGTCCAGTTTGTAGTGATGATGATCCGACGACTAACTAACTAACTAACTGTCCTATTTCATGATTGAGCGATGCGTGTAATTCTTGCATGTTGATGAGACACAGTCATGTCCTAGCAATAATATAACTCTAGTCTGTTTACTAGCAATAATACAACTCTAGTCTGTTTAGTAGCAATAATACAACTCTAGTCTGTTTAGTAGCAATAATACAACTCTAGTCTGTTTAGTAGCAATAATACAACTCTAGTCTGTTTACTAGCAATAATACAACTCTAGTCTGTTTAGTAGCAATAATACAACTCTAGTCTGTTTACTAGCAATAATACAACTCTAGTCTGTTTACTAGCAGTAATACAACTCTAGTCTGTTTACAAACAATAATACAACTCTAGTCTGTTTACTAGCAATAATACAACTCTAGTCTGTTTACTAGCAGTAATACAACGCTAGTCTGTTTACTAGCAATAATACAACTCTAGTCTGTTTAGTAGCAATAATACAACTCTAGTCTGTTTAGTAGCAATAATACAACTCTAGTCTGTGTACTAGCAATAATACAACTCTAGTCTGTTTACTAGCAGTAATACAACTCTAGTCTGTTTACAAACAATAATACAACTCTAGTCTGTTTACTAGCAATAATACAACTCTAGTCTGTTTACTAGCAATAATACAACTCTAGTCTGTTTACTAGCAGTAATACAACTCTAGTCTGTTTACAAACAATAATACAACTCTAGTCTGTTTACTAGCAATAATACAACTCTAGTCTGTTTACTAGCAGTAATACAACGCTAGTCTGTTTACTAGCAATGATACAACTCTAGTCTGTTTACTAGCAGTAATACAAAACATGATTAAATTTTCTACAATCTCGAAATATTTTGACCGAGGGATATTTATGTGGGATACTCTTGGCACACAGAGACAATTAATCTTGCCCGTCAGGCACACAGAACAATTAATCTTTCCTGTCAGGCACACAGAGACAATTAATCTTGCCCGTCAGGCACACAGAGACAATTAATCTTGCCCGTCAGGCACACAGAGACAATTAATCTTGCCCGTCAGGCACACAGAGACAATTAATCTTGCCCGTCAGGCACACAGAGACAATTAATCTTTCCTGTCAGGCACACAGAACAATTAATCTTTCCTGTCAGGCACACAGAACAATTAATCTTGCCCGTCAGGCACACAGAGACAATTAATCTTTCCTGTCACATAACAAACATTTTGTTCAGAATTATTATGTGAACAACAATACAGAAAAGTAAAGAGGAAATAGCGGATGAACAATTTGGATTTGTTGAAGGGAAAGGAACACAAAACGTCACATACATTAAGAACTTTAATTGAAAGATCACTAGAAGTTCAGAAAGATATTTACGTTTGCGTTATTGATTATACCAAATTAAAACACGGCCAGATTATCAAAATGCTAGAAGATATTAATATGGACAGTACAAATCTTAGAATTGTGCGCAATATATACTGACAACAAGAAGCAGCCATGAAAGTGGATAATATAACAGGTAGGTATACACAGATAAAACAAGGTGTACGCCAGGGATGTGTATTGTCATCAGATTTATTTTCTCTTTACAGAGAGAATATCTTGAGATCAATTAAGAATATTCCAGACATTAAAATAGGAGGACACAATATCAATAATCTACGATATGCAGATGATACTGTGTTGATAGCAGAAAGCCAAGAACATCTCCAAGATCTGTTAAACAGGACGGTGATAGAAAGTGAACAAAAAAAAGTCTTAGTTTATACCCCAAACAAGACAGAGACAATGATAATATCAGAAAATAGTAGCCCACCAAATAGTAAAATAATATCACATGAGAAAAACTTAAAGCAGGTACATAGTTTCAAATATTTAGTAAAATTAATAACTTCAGATAGTAAATGCAAGACCGAAATTATAAGCAGAATATGACAAGCAAAAGCAGTATTCTATAAAATGAACAATATCCTATGCATTAAGTCCATATCGACGGACACTAAAAAACGTGTCCTCAAAATGCAAAATTGAACCAGTGCTACTCTATGGAAATGAAGCATGGAGAATAAATAAGGCATCACAAAAATTATTGGAGGCAACGGAAATATGGTTTATTCGAAGAATGTTACGCATTCCTTGGACAGCAAAGATTACTAATGAAGAATGTCTTAGAAGGATGGATGTGAAAAGATGCATTATTGATAATATAAGAAAATGACAATCAACATTTATTGGACACATAATGAGAAGAGGAGGCATTGAGAATATAGTGACAACAGGAAATATAGAAGGGAAAAGATCAAGGGGAAGACCTAGATAAAAGCTATTGGACAGTTTGACCAAATGGCTTCGATTGACGACACCAACAGAGATGATGACGTATATATGAGAGATCGATGTACATGGAGAAATATGATCGACAACGCCATTCGGCACGGCACTTGTTGATGGTGCTACTGTTGATGGACTCTGTTTGTTGATGCATTTACTGTGGTGCCTCTACCATCATGCCGGTTACGGGTCTATATATCTGTAGATTCTGGTTGTCTCTGTATGTGGATGCATCCAATGTGGTACGCCTACAACCCTGAAGGGTTATGGATATAGATGTGGGATATTCAGACAAATCCATGTTCCCCAAATGTCGTATTTTCCATGTTCCCCAAATGTCTGTTTAGTGAGCACCCGTTGTCGCTCTGTGGCCAAATGTCGTATCTGTTTAGTGAGCACCCGTTGTCGCTCTGTGGCCAAATGTCGTATCTGTTTAGTGAGCCGCCGTTGTCTCTCTGTGACCAAATGTCGTATCTGTTTAGTGAGCCCCCGTTGTCGCTCTGTGGCCAAATGGTGGATCATGTGGTTCCTGTTCAGAAGCTCTGTAACCAAATGGTGGATAATGTGGTTCCTGTTCAGAAGCTCTGTGGCCAAATGGTGGATCATGTGGTTCCCGTTCAGAAGCTCTGTGACCAAATGGTGGATAATGTGGTTCCTGTTAAAAAGCTCTATGGCCAAATGGTGGATCATGTGGTTCCTGTTCAGAAGCTCTGTGGCCAAATGGTGGATCATGTGGTTCTTCTTCAGAAGCTCTGAGGCCAAATGGTGGATCATGTGGTTCCTGTTCAGAAGCTGTGAGGCCAAATGGTGGATCATGCGGTTCCTGTTCAGAAGCTCTGTGGCCAAATGGTGGATCATGTGGTTCTTCTTCAGAAGCTCTGAGGCCAAACGGTGGATCATGTGGTTCCTGTTCAGAAGCTGTGAGGCCAAATGGTGGATCATGTGGTTCTTCTTCAGAAGCTCTGAGGCCAAATGGTGGATCATGTGGTTCCTGTTCAGAAGCTGTGAGGCCAAATGGTGGATCATGTGGTTCCTGTTCAGAAGCTGTGTGGCCAAATGGTGGATCATGTGGTTCTTCTTCAGAAGCTCTGAGGCCAAATGGTGGATCATGTGGTTCCTGTTCAGAAGCTGTGAGGCCAAATGGTGGATCATGTGGTTCCTGTTCAGAAGCTGTGTGGCCAAATGGTGGATCATGTGGTTCCTGTTCAGAAGCTGTGAGGCCAAATGGTGGATCATGTGGTTCCTGTTCAGAAGCTCTGTGGCCAAATGGTGGATCATGTGGTTCCTGTTCAGAAGCTCTGTGGCCAAATGGTGGATCATGTGGTTCCTGTTCAGAAGCTCTGTGGCCAAATGGTGGATCATGTGGTTCCTGTTCAGAAGCTCTGATAGATGATTGCAACCGATATGTAAATGTTTAAGTAGGCAACCTACCTTACTCTTCATTTCGTCACATAATTAGCAACCTACCTTACTCTTGATTTCGTCACATAATTAGCAACCTACCTTACTCTTCATTTCGTCACATAATTAGCAACCTACCTTACTCTTCATTTCGTCACATAATTAGCAACCTACCTTACTCTTCATTTCGTCACATAATTAGCAACCTACCTTACTCTTCATTTCGTCACATAATTAGCAACCTACCTTACTCTTCATTTCGTCACATAATTAGCAACCTACCTTACTCTTCATTTCGTCACATAATTAGCAACCTACCTTACTCTTCATTTCGTCACATAATTAGCAACCTACCTTTCTCTTGATTTCGTCACATAATTAGCAACCTACCTTACTCTTGATTTCGTCACATAATTAGCAACCTACCTTTCTCTTGATTTCGTCACATAATTAGCAACCTAACTTACTCTTCATTTCGTCACATAATTAGCAACCTACCTCACTCTTGATTTCGTCACTTAATTAGCAACCTACCTTACTCTTGATTTCGTCACATAATTAGCAACCTACCTCACTCTTGATTTCGTAACTTAATTAGCAACCTACCTTACTCTTGATTTCGTCACATAATTAGCAACCTACCTTACTCTTGATTTCGTCACATAATTAGCAACCTACCTTACTCTTGATTTCGTCACATAATTAGCAACCTACCTTACTCTTGATTGCGTCACATAATTAGCAACCTACCTCACTCTTGATTTCATCACTTAATTAGCAACCTACCTTACTCTTGATTTCGTCACATAATTAGCAACCTACCTTTCTCTTGATTTCGTCACATAATTAGCAACCTACCTCACTCTTGATTTCGTCACATAATTAGCAACCTACCTTACTCTTGATTTCGTCAGATAATTAGCAACCTACCTTACTCTTGATTTCGTCAGATAATTAGCAACCTACCTTACTCTTGATTTCGTCACATAATTAGCCAAGCGTGTTGGGATCTCAGTCACACCCGCAGGTATATTTACTATCAGATAGTCACAGGTAACTGTATTGAGAAAGCCTGGATGTTTCTGAAATGTCACACAAATGTACCAGCTATGTTATGTTGAATTATCAGTTATTTAGAGTATATATAACGCACCATACAAGTCCAGTAGTTGCTTCCATCTCCAAGACAAGGGATGCGAACCCAAGAACTTAGAGCTAAAGTGAATGGAACAACCCCTCTCCCTGTAGATTCCCCCCCCCTCCCAAAAAAATATAAATCAAGTGTTTCTCTGTTCTTCACTTGACGATCTGTAACAAGTGTTTCTCTGTTCTTCACTTGACGATCTGTAACAAGTGTTTCTCTGTTCTTCACTTGACGATCTGTAACAAGTGTTTCTCTGTTCTTCACTTGACGATCTGTAACTAGTGTTTTTCTGTTCTTCACTTGACGATCTGTAACTAGTGTTTTTCTGTTCGTCAGTGTACATTTGACAAGTCTGTAACACTTGTTTGTCTATTCTTCACTGCCCGGTCTGCAGCAAATGTTTCTCTGTTCTACAATATACGTTTGCCATGTATGTAAGAAGTGTTCGGCTTGTATATGACTGTTGTCAAAGGTTGTTTAGCCTGTTGAACTGCGCTTATCTTTGTGATATAGGTGATGGCGCAGTCTATTTTCTGTTCCTAGTGAAAATCGTGTTTACACAGCAAATCCGGTTTTGTATAAATGTTGCTGTATTTGAAAACTCCTTAAAGCTTCCATAAAGTTTCATGTGAGTGTCTGTCTCTGTGGGCTAGTGTTCTGCCATCAGTTGGTTTAGTGTAATGCAGTCTTGCGGGATATGTTCCGCTGTCTGTTCTGTCTGCCCCCATGGACACAGAAGTGATGGCATCAGTTTAGCCTATTTAAGTGTCTGTTTAGTCTACGGTGACATAACCAGTTCAACTCTGTCAAGATACTTGTCTTTTAAGTTGTCGACTTCCCTACTAGATTTGAGGGTTCACTTTAAATGGTAGGTGATTTCTGTGTCTTTTTGTTCATATGTTGTTGAATCTATCGCCTTTATCTTACATTTTGTTCATATGTTGATCAATCGTTTACCTTTATCTTCCTTTTCTAATTCCAGTGTGTCATATTACAATGGTTACATTGTAGTACTACACTTGTTTAGATGCTCAATTCGCATATGGATTCCTTCAGGTCTGGTAGTTTATCGTTGTCACCAGTTTGTATAATAAACAATTTATCAATAAGAAACATCACATGTTAACAATGGTTTATGTTCTTAAATATTTATGCAGCAATGCTTATGTCTTGTATTTCCGCAGAGTAGTTTGAGTCTGTATTTGAAAATGATCGCCTGGTTCGCTTGGAGAGCAGACGATTCTGAGTGCTGACTTTCCAGTTGTGATTTATAAGTTCTGACTAGGAGAGCAGACGATTCTGAGTGCTCACTTTCCAGTTGTGATTTATAAGTTCTGACTTGGACTGTCTCATATTAAATATGTTACTTCATCTCATTGCCGCAACTTTATTAACATGATGTCTGTATTGTACTATACTATTATAGAGTATGTCTGTATTGTACTATACTATTATAGAGTATGTCTGTATTGTACTATACTATTATAGAGTACGTCTGTATTGTACTATACTATTATAGAGTATGTCTGTATTGTACTATACTATTATAGAGTATGTCTGTATTGTACTATACTATTATAGAGTATGTCTGTATTGTACTATACTATTATAGACTATGTCTGTATTGTTCCATACTATTATAGACTATGTCTGTATTGTACTATACTATTATAGACTATGTCTGTATTGTTCCATACTATTATAGACTATGTCTGTATTGTACTATACTATTATAGACTATGTCTGTATTGTACTATACTATTATAGACTATGTCTGTATTGTTCCATACTATTATAGACTATGTCTGTATTGTACTATACTATTATAGACTATGTCTGTATTGTACTTTACTATTATAGACTATGTCTGTATTGTACTATACTATTATAGACTATGTCTGTATTGTACTTTACTATTATAGACTATGTCTGTATTGTTCCATACTATTATAGACTATGTCTGTATTGTACTATACTCTTGCTTAATCATATTCATAATATGTTTACTTAATTGTCTTCTTCTTCTTCGTTTGTTCTCAATCTCCTGCAGATTAGCAGGATGTAATCCGGAGAACGGAATGTGGTGTGTCATAGTTTACAGCATTGCTGCAATATATGCGCCTTTCGGCATGACATATCCGACTTCAGCATGGCTTTGGGTCACTGACCTTATATAGGATGGGACATCCAACTCCATCCCATAACCTCGTTAGTCGCCTTTTACGACATGCGTGGAAGGTAAACAGTGTTGTTATTCTTTGCTCCCCTTTCGGGCCCCGGCAACACACGGGCGACTTAATTGTAATATACAACCGTTTCATCTCGCAGGATTGACTTTATTTTGTTTTAGAATGTGAAATGAAAGCAGACTTTTCAATAAATGGTGTAGTAATATGCTGGGTAGAGGTTCCGGTTGTGTATCTATGGAATATACACGAAAGTTAACGGTAACATATGGCGTGTCTCTCGTCAATATATGCCTCCTACTTGAATTAATCAGGACACAGTTCGTTACGTGTTTTAATTATTGTTTATCTGTTTAGTATGTTACTATGTATATACTTGGAATCTCGTGCCAAAAATATCCGAGGTGATTCCAAGTATATAAATATTAACAAACTCACAAGCAAACAATAATCTAAACACGTAACGAACTGAGTCTAACTTAATTTGGCGATTTGGTCTTCTACCGGAGTCCGGTCATGCATATGGAATATATGGGGAGTGTTTATGAAATTACTATACACTGTGGAAGCGAAATATTATGTGATCATTATGACGTCATTGAAAGTTGTGCATATCCTTGGTCCCATTTACAACTTGATTCATCTATCTGCTGAGTTAGTCGTTCTTTCTTCTGATCCTGAAATATCTAAATTGTGATACCAGCCACATCACCCAATACTCGATTGTCATAAGCTGTAGTGTTTATTTTTTGCAGTGTTTCCATACATTGTGTAACGTCAATGAGGTGACATATAGATGTGTACCCACAATTCATGTTATGTAGTGCCTCAAGCAATCAATGTAAATGAGTGCATAGCGAACGTATAGACACCACGTATATATGAAATGAACGTATAGACACCGTGTATAGACACCGCGTGTATATGAAATGAACGTATAGACACCGTGTATAGACACCGCGTGTATATGAAATGAACGTATAGACACCGTGTATAGACACCGCGTATATATGAAATGAACGTATAGACACCGTGTATAGACACCGCGTATATATGAAATGAACGTGTAGACACCGTGTATAGACACCGCGTATATATGAAATGAACGTATAGACACCGTGTATAGACACCGCGTATATATGAAATGAACGTATAGACACCGTGTATAGACACCGCGTATATATGAAATGAACGTATAGACACCGTGTATAGACACCGCGTATATTTGAAATGAACGTATAGACACCGTGTATAGACACCGCGTATATATGAAATGAACGTGTAGACACCGTGTATAGACACCGCGTATATATGAAATGAACGTATAGACACCGCGTATATATGAAATGAACGTATAGACACCGTGTATAGACACCGCGTATATATGAAATGAACGTATAGACACCGTGTATAGACACCGCGTATATTTGAAATGAACGTATAGACACCGTGTATAGACACCGCGTATATATGAAATGAACGTATAGACACCGTGTATAGACACCGCGTATATATGAAATGAACGTGTAGACACCGTGTATAGACACCGCGTATATATGAAATGAACGTATAGACACCGCGTATATATGAAATGAACGTATAGACACCGTGTAGAGACACCGCGTATATATGAAATGAACGTATAGACACCGTGTATAGACACCGCGTATATATGAAATGAACGTATAGACACCTCGTATATATGAAATGAACGTATAGACACCGTGTATAGACACCGCGTATATATGAAATGAACGTATAGACACCGTGTATAGACACCGCGTATATATGAAATGAACGTATAGACACCGCGTATATATGAAATGAACGTATAGACACCGTGTATAGACACCGCGTATATATGAAATGAACGTATAGACACCGTGTATAGACACCGCGTATATATGAAATGAACGTATAGACACCGTGTATAGACACCGCGTATATATGAAATGAACGTATAGACACCGTGTATAGACACCACGTATATATGAAATGAACGTATAGACACCGCGTATATATGAAATGAACGTATAGACACCGTGTATAGACACCGCGTATATATGAAATGAACATATAGACACCGTGTATAGACACCGCGTATATATGAAATGAACGTATAGACACCGTGTATAGACACCGCGTATATATGAAATGAACGTATAGACACCGTGTATAGACACCGCGTATATATGAAATGAACGTATAGACACCGTGTATAGACAACGTGTATATATGAAATGAATGTATAGACACCGTGTATAGGCATCGAGTATATTTGAAATGGAAGTATAGATACCGTGTATAGATGACACGTATAGAAACCGTGTATATATGAAATGAATGTATAGACACTGTGTATATATGAAATGAAACAATTGGAGAGACAGAATTAAAAGATGCTGACATAAATATGCATATGTCCAGTTTAGCACAGTTATACGATTGTTTGACCAATGTCTGCCTTCGGTCAAGTGCTACCACAAACGAGACATAATGTCTAAGAAATATATTACCCCATTCTCCAAAGTGTGTCTACAATCTGGCCAGATTCCAACCAAAGCATTACCAATCAGCTTGTAGTGACCATCACATGTGACATCACCAGTAAGGTCAGAACGTGATATGTTCCTGAGATTATCTGGGTTAATGGAACCTGGGCTGTGTACAAAATATGATGTTTACAAATTTTATAATAAATTGTTTCATTTAGTTTTTAAGCATAAACTATTAGTTACAGGAAATATCATGTTTACAAATGTTATAACTATTAGTTACAGGAAATATCATGTTTACAAATGTTATAACTATTAGTTACAGGAAATATCATGTTTACAAATGTTATAACTATTAGTTACAGGAAATATCATGTTTACAAATGTTATAACTATTAGTTACAGGAAATATCATGTTTACAAATGTTATAACTATTAGTTACAGGAAATATCATGTTTACAAATGTTATAACTATTAGTTACAGGAAATATCATGTTTACAAATGTTATAACTATTAGTTACAAGAAATATCATGTTTACAAATGTTATAACTATTAGTTACAGGAAATATCATGTTTACAAATGTTATAACTATTAGTTACAGGAAATATCATGTTTACAAATGTTATAACTATTAGTTACAAGAAATATCATGTTTACAAATGTTATAACTATTAGTTACAGGAAATATCATGTTTACAAATGTTATAACTATTAGTTACAGGAAATATCATGTTTACAAATGTTATAACTATTAGTTACAAGAAATATCATGTTTACAAATGTTATAACTATTAGTTACAGGAAATATCATGTTTACAAATGTTATAACTATTAGTTACAGGAAATATCATGTTTACAAATGTTATAACTATTAGTTACAGGAAATATCATGTTTACAAATGTTATAACTATTAGTTACAGGAAATATCATGTTTACAAATGTTATAACTATTAGTTACAGGAAATATCATGTTTACAAATGTTATAACTATTAGTTACAGGAAATATCATGTTTACAAATGTTATAACTATTAGTTACAGGAAACAGAACGATTGTATCGTTTTTCTGCACACAGTAACCACCACTCTCACCGTTTAAAAATGGTGAAATCTATGAAGAAATAGGTTCTTGCTTGGTTCTGTACTCTCTTCCCATTGTACACTCACTTCTTCTCGTATACGCTTCTCTCATTGGACACTCCCTTCTTCTCGTATACGCTTCTCTCATTGGACACTCACTTCTTCTCGTATACGCTTCTCTCATTGGACACTCACTTCTTCTCGTATACGCTTCTCTCATTGGACACTCACTTCTTCTCGTATACGCTTCTCTCATTGGACACTCACTTCTTCTCGTATACGCTTCTCTCATTGGACACTCACTTCTTCTCGTATACGCTTCTCTCATTGGACACTCACTTCTTCTCGTATACGCTTCTCTCATTGGACACTCACTTCTTCTCGTATACGCTTCTCTCATTGGACACTCCCTTCTTCTCGTATACGCTTCTCTCATTGGACACTCACTTCTTCTTGTATACGCTTCTCTCATTGGACACTCCCTTCTTCTCGTATACGCTTCTCTCATTGGACACTCACTTCTTCTTGTATACGCTTCTCTCATTGGACACTCACTTCTTCTCGTATACGCTTCTCTCATTGGACACTCACTTCTTCTTGTATACGCTTCTCTCATTGGACACTCACTTCTTCTCGTATACTCTTCTCTCATTGGACACTCACTTCTTCTCGTATACGCTTCTCTCATTGGACACTCACTTCTTCTTGTATACGCTTCTCTCATTGGACACTCACTTCTTCTCGTATACTCTTCTCTCATTGGACACTCACTTCTTCTCGTATACGCTTCTCTCATTGGACACTCACTTCTTCTTGTATACGCTTCTCTCATTGGACACTCACTTCTTCTCGTATACTCTTCTCTCATTGGACACTCACTTCTTCTCGTATACGCTTCTCTCATTGGACACTCACTTCTTCTTGTATACGCTTCTCTCATTGGACACTCACTTCTTCTCGTATACGCTTCTCTCATTGGACACTCACTTCTTCTTGTATACGCTTCTCTCATTGGACACTCACTTCTTCTCGTATACTCTTCTCTCATTGGACACTCACTTCTTCTCGTATACGCTTCTCTCATTGGACACTCACTTCTTCTCGTATACGCTTCTCTCATTGGACACTCACTTCTTCTTGTATACGCTTCTCTCATTGGACACTCACTTCTTCTCGTATACTCTTCTTCCCATTGGACACTCACTTCTTCTCGTATACGCTTCTCTCATTGTACACTCACTTCTTCTCGTATACGCTTCTCTCATTGGACACTCACTTCTTCTCGTATACGGTTCTCTCATTGGACACTCACTTCTTCTTGTATACGCTTCTCTCATTGGACACTCCCTTCTTCTCGTATACGCTTCTCTCATTGGACACTCACTTCTTCTTGTATACGCTTCTCTCATTGGACACTCACTTCTTCTTGTATACGCTTCTCTCATTGGACACTCACTTCTTCTTGTATACGCTTCTCTCATTGGACACTCACTTCTTTTCGTATACGCTTCTCTCATTGGACACTCACTTCTTTTCGTATACGCTTCTCTCATTGGACACTCACTTCTTCTCGTATACTCTTCTTCCCATTGGACACTCACTTCTTCTTGTATACGCTTCTCTCATTGGACACTCACTTCTTTTCGTATACGCTTCTCTCATTGGACACTCACTTCTTCTTGTATACGCTTCTCTCATTGGACGCTCACTTCTTCTCGTATACTCTTCTTCCCATTGGACACTCACTTCTTCTCGTATACTCTTCTTCCCATTGGACACTCACTTCTTCTCGTATACGCTTCTCTCATTGTACACTCACTTCTTCTCGTATACGCTTCTCTCATTGGACACTCACTTCTTCTCGTATACGGTTCTCTCATTGGACACTCACTTCTTCTCGTATACTCTTCTTCCCATTGGACACTCACTTCTTCTCGTATACGCTTCTCTCATTGTACACTCACTTCTTCTCGTATACGCTTCTCTCATTGGACACTCACTTCTTCTCGTATACGCTTCTCTCATTGTACACTCACTTCTTCTCGTATACGCTTCTCTCATTGGACACTCACTTCTTCTTGTATACGCTTCTCTCATTGGACACTCACTTCTTCTCGTATACGCTTCTCTCATTGGACACTCACTTCTTCTCGTATACGCTTCTCTCATTGTACACTCACTTCTTCTTGTATACGCTTCTCTCATTGGACACTCACTTCTTCTCGTATACGCTTCTCTCATTGTACACTCACTTCTTCTTGTATACGCTTCTCTCATTGGACACTCACTTCTTCTTGTATACGCTTCTCTCATTGGACACTCACTTCTTCTCGTATACTCTTCTTCCCATTGGACACTCACTTCTTCTCGTATACGCTTCTCTCATTGTACACTCACTTCTTCTCGTATACGCTTCTCTCATTGGACACTCACTTCTTCTCGTATACGGTTCTCTCATTGGACACTCACTTCTTCTTGTATACGCTTCTCTCATTGGACACTCCCTTCTTCTCGTATACGCTTCTCTCATTGGACACTCACTTCTTCTTGTATACGCTTCTCTCATTGGACACTCACTTCTTCTTGTATACGCTTCTCTCATTGGACACTCACTTCTTCTTGTATACGCTTCTCTCATTGGACACTCACTTCTTTTCGTATACGCTTCTCTCATTGGACACTCACTTCTTTTCGTATACGCTTCTCTCATTGGACACTCACTTCTTCTCGTATACTCTTCTTCCCATTGGACACTCACTTCTTCTTGTATACGCTTCTCTCATTGGACACTCACTTCTTTTCGTATACGCTTCTCTCATTGGACACTCACTTCTTCTCGTATACGCTTCTCTCATTGGTCCTTATTTCTTGTCTGGTAACTTTTCTTCAATTTATTGCCTGATGTTCAACTCTTCTCCCCACTTGACACTCATTTCTTGTCGGATACTCTTCTCCCCACTTGACACTCACTACCTGTCGGATACTCTTCTTCCCATTTGACACTCATTTCTTGTCTGGCTATCATATTTTCTCTCATTTGACACTCAACTCTTTCAGAATGATTTTTTATTATTTATCAAGAAAAAATAACAGTGTACATGGATCATTCACATACCTGTTCTTCTTATCATTCACGTATATGCTCTGTATGTCATTCACGTATATGCTGTTCTTGCAGAATTCTATTGCCATAGTGCTCCATAAGGAGATACTTATAGGATCTTGGTTATCTGCTAATCCTGGTTCCGCACGAGAGTAATACGAGACCTTTTGTACTCCACCTATCGTGGTATGTGCTATATACAAACGTGTACAGGATTTGTTGGTAACAGAATCACGTGAGGAGATGTATTTATCATTTTACTTACTGTACTTGCTTATCAAAGCCCCATGGTTTTTTCTTCAGCTGTGTTGTTTCGGTATAAATGGTGTTAGCGATAGAAGACGCTTGACCAAGAGCTTAGAGCGTTGGTCTCACACCTGTGTGGTGTGTGAGGTCCAGAGTTCGATCCCTGGTAAGATCTGGGTTTTTTTCTGTCGGAAAGTAAATAAAAACACTCACACCGAGGACAACGTGACGACAGCAAGGGCGTGCGGCCTTCATCACACAAGTCACTCGAAATCTCGGAAAAAATACAGTATGACAGTGATATGTCCATGATATTGAATAAGTTGGTGCTTTACTATTTCCTCCTCTTGTATGTTGCAGTGCTTGGGTATATAGTTAGTTAGTCGTTGGATCATCGTCACTGCACTTCGGACAAGTCCATAGGTGCTTAGATATCTCTTTGTGTATCCGCCATTACACGTTGACTGACGGTTCCAGTACGCCGTTGATTGACCATCATTCTTTCTTGCCCACGAAACCGATCACTTCTAGCGATACGACATTTCAAACCAAGCTCCCTTATTCTAGACATGGAACAAAAGACGTCGCCACTCATACAATCATGTGTTCATGCTTTTTTCCCGTAGGGAGTTTATACTATCTGCCCGATCCATCGCTCCACCAACATCCGTAGTAGCAGTGTATGCGACCAACCTATCTGCTCTCTCATTACCCCGGACCCCTGCATGTCACGGCACAAAAATAAAAGTCACTTTACACACACAGGAATTCTTCACTGCATCCAGCCATTGTTCCCGAATGTGTCCCGCCTTCATTTTCACAATCATGCTCATCGAGTCATACAAGCAATTGTCGCATTATGCGAGCACACAGAACCATTTCAAAGCTTTAGTTACTGCCAAAGTCTCCATTGTCATGCTGCTTTCGTCTAAGCGAAAACATTACATTCCTCTCTGCTGGTTTCCCCCCACCTTTGAGCCGTGAAGGCCCAGGCACTCCTGATGTGTCTCTCATCCGACCCATCTGTATATATAATAATATCACCTTCCCTGGAATTCTCACCGATCAGAGCGAGCACCTCCGACTCCACCGCTGTCGGACACCATTCCCTACATTCTCTATTGAGTGTTATTATTACTTTGAAGGCTGTAGGACACTCTAAGGGCGCCCGACTTCATTCCGTATTCCGTACCGGTTAGCACATCCTTCAATCGGTACACACTCTGTATAATATCCTTTGCTCACCCCATCTACGACTTTCCTCTCCCAAGTCGATTGTCTTTCACTGTGAGAATTTCAGGGTGTAGAGGGTGCTCTTTATCCGCGGTGAGTTGTAGGTAGTCGCCATACACATTTCTATTCTGTACTCTGCAGTTGTACAATCAAGTTTCGCATAGCCCGTGCCGACGTATATTCCTTCGTATTCGCATTGAATTATCCTGGATTATATCCAATCTTTCTGTTTGAGTCTGGATTAGTGTCAGAATCCCCAGCGCGTACTCTACCGCCTCTACCACTAATCTCGGATACAGCAGAAGTATGGTATATGGCATGCGGTAATTCTTGTAAGATTGTTGTTAAGTTGTACACATGTTGTCCGTAGTGTAAATATTGTGGTTTGATCTTTGCGGTGTAGTCTATTTATGCTGCCGTGTGTATTTGGTTCGAACATGTCTGCATATAGTATTCTTCCTTTTGAGTCAGTGACCAAGCGATCCATCCATTGTTGTTTATAGTTGTTGCAGATAATGTTTTTAGCTGTTCTAAGGTTGGTGGAAGTTCCTGAGTTCCTGGTTGGTGCATACTTGCTCCATTTTTTGCCAGTTTATCAGCACTTTCATTCCAACTGATACCGTTGTGGCTTTGTATCCAGTGTAGTGTAGTATTGGCGCCATAGGATGTAAGTATGTTTGTAGCTTGAAGTATTGATGCCATAGGATGTAAGTATGTTTGTAGCTTGATGTATTGATGCCATAGGATGTAAGTATGTTTGTAGCTTGAAGTATCTTGTTTATAGTTTTCTCTGCTGTTGGATTCCACTTTTCAAGGACTTGTAGAGGAGACAGTAAATCTATGAATATTAATTGGTTCTTTGGAAGTGTTACATCGTTATTGTATTTGGTGGTTATGTATGAGAGTGTTTCTGATATTGCTTTCACTTCTGCATCAAAGCTGCTATAGAATTTGAAGGCTGGTCCATCTGTGTATGCTTGGATCCAAGCTTAGGGATGGGAGTCGATAGTTAATAGTGCAATGGACTTACTGATGTATTGGTCTGTAGCCGCGCATGCGGTTGCGTCTGTGAGTCTCACCAATGGCTCACTAGACAAACCAATCATGCAACAGAAAATCTTAATAGATGACATGCCTTTAAATTGAGGTTATCTTCTTATAGAAGCTTCATATGGCACGTCATCTATACAATCCCGTAGTCGTAACCTTCGATAACAGTTACCATGTTGTTCCGACAGGCCGATGTTGCGCTTGAACTAGTTATGGGCACGACGTGGGTGGGCAGAACAACAAAGAAACCTGTCGCAAGAGCCAGAGTTGTGCCCTGATGTCGACGTCTGTTTTGGCGGCATTAGACTTGAAACACCGAGCCGGATGGCTGCTGGAACAGAGGGCGGAGCACTTATGGGAATGCCCCAAGTGCTGTGAGGCCAGATTCTAATCAAGAATCAAGAATGGTCTGTAGCCTTTGTTACTGAATTGTCAATTAGTTTAGGGTAGCAGTCAATTAGTTTAGGGTAGCAGTCAATTAGTTTAGGGTAGATATTTGATACTCTCTCAGATTCCTCTCTATCTTCTAGAAAGTGATTTTGTTGTTTAGTCCTTCTGCAAGCTGTGCTCTGGTTTTTTGTATTAGTCTTGTTTAGTATGTCCATTTGTTGACTATTTCTTTGTTTTGAGGATTTTGTGGGAGTCGTTTTTATCTTTCCACAGCTTCCATAGTTGCCTTTTCTCGGCTAATGTTTACTGGCTGTATGTTTACATCGATGTCACAGGCTATGGTTGGTGTTGTTCTCATGCCACCACACATGAAGCTGGGAGCCTGACTTTGTACTCTGTCCAAGTCTTTGCAAGAGCTTTTTGATGATGTGGCCTGCATGGGGAGATTATAGTCTATTATTGATCTGACACACTTTAGAAGTGCACACTAGACATGCATGTCTACATGTTGTCTTGTCAGCTCACCAGGATGTACTTACAGCTCACCATGATGTACTTACAGCTCACCAGGATGTACTTACAGCTTACCAGGATGTACTTACAGCTCACCAGGATGTACTTACAGCTCACCAGGATGTACTTACAGCTCACCAGGATGTACTTACAGCTCACCAGGATGTACTTACAGCTCACCAGGATGTACTTACAGCTCACCAGGATGTACTTACAGCTCGCTTTTCAATCTCTTAGACGTTGTATCTGTCATAGTGTTAATCAGGTTGTTGACCGTTACCCTGCTGTCCAGCTGAACACCTAGGTATGTTGTTTTTCTTAACAATGTATTCGATCTCCGTACTGGTTACGTTGGTAACATAAATCACGTGAAATGTACTTATGGTGGTATGCGCAATATACTCACATTTGTTGGGTGTGATCAGTAAAGTTGTAACGGTTCACTGTGAAAGTGCTGTCATGATGATCATGGACCACTCCCACCTCCAGCATGCGGAGAATCCCATTCGACGCTTGTTCTATAAACAAAGTCGTGGCCTAGAATAGACAGAATCATAATATAACTGTTATTATAATAATACCAATATCAATCATATTAATATTAAATATAATACACATACTAATAACAATAACAATAGTTACTAATAGTGATAACAATATGAATAACAACAAGAATAACACTCAGTACAAGAATAATGGATAAATGCCTGTTGTATCACACCTATAAGTTTAACTCAAAAGCTGAGCTGAAATCGAATGTGCCAGGCCCAAATGAGTAGATTAAGAAAGCCAAAGTATAAACCATGACACAACGAGTTAGGTTATCTGGAATGCACAAGTTACGTTATCTGTTCGAGACGCAAATGTCCTTAGACAGTTTGGGCATGGAATGACAACTGTAGATGGGTTTTGGTCTCCCCATGACTTTCTAGCTGATCTGTTGAACTGCTGCATTTCTCTTCTGTTCACAAGATGCTGCACATTTTTGGACTGTAGATGGTTATGTAGCTTTATGTTTGAACTGTAGATGGTTATGTAGCTTTATGTTTGGACTGTAGATGGTTATGTAGCTGTATTTTTGGACTGTAGATGGTTATGTAGCTTTATTTTTGGACTGTAGATGGTTATGTAGCTTTATTTTTGGACTGTAGATGGTTATGTAGCTTTATGTTTGGACTGTAGATGGTTATGTAGCTGTATATTTGGACTGTAGATGGTTATGTAGCTTTATGTTTGGACTGTAGGTGGTTATGTAGCTTTATGTTTGAACTGTAGATGGTTATGTAGCTTTATTTTTGGACTGTAGATGGTTATGTAGCTTTATTTTGGGACTGTAGGTGGTTATGTAGCTTTATGTTTGGACTGTAGATGGTTATGTAGCTTTATGTTTGAACTGTAGATGGTTATGTAGCTTTATTTTGGGACTGTAGATGGTTATGTAGCTTTATTTTGGGACTGTAGGTGGTTATGTAGCTTTATTTCGTGCAGCGTGTTCCCGTGTATCTTGGTTTATTTCAAAAACTTTCAGAGAGAATTTTAACGAATCTTTGCAGCGTTTCCTTTTGCCACAAATGGGATCGTACACAGATTCAACGTTTCAACAACAAGGCATTTGGCAAGGTACTAACAAAATAACATTGCAATGAGAACTGAGAAGAAAAAACATTGCAATGAAACCTGAGAAGATAAAGCATTGCAATGAGAAATGACAATAACATTGCAATGAGAACTTACAAAAACATTGCAGTGAGAACTGAGAAAAAAAATATTGCAAAGAGAACTGAGAAAAAAACCTTTGAATGAGAACTGAGAAGAAAAAAACTACATTGGAGAGAAGTATGCAGGCATCTATGTTCAATGAATTAAGTAGCCATGTGGAGTGGCGTAGGCGATCATGCTTCTCCACAACGCTTTGTCTCTTGTATTGTTAATAAGTTCAGGTGATTTATTTTTGTGTCAAATTGACAACCCATCCAGAAATTTCTCTCTGTGTCTTCCTCTGTCTCTTCTGCGCATGATCTGTCCGCTGGTTACTGTATGTCTCTTCTGCCCATGATCTGTCCGCTGGTTACTGTATGTTCGAGTTTTACTTTCTTCATCACATGCCGTAAATATCCTGATTGTTTATAATTTTCGCTAAAATTTGCTGTTATACCCCAGCATCTCGGAGAACTTCCACATTAGTTTTCTTGGTCAAGTGTCTATGTTAACGTAGCAGAAATTGTTGAAAGTATATTACAACATAAATATTAATGTAGAGTTTAGGTAAATTTAGAAACAGGTATAGGAAGTAGGGTTCACAGGTAAAAAACACAGCTCAAAATTACAATCACTATCCTAAATTCTGATAGTGTCACGTTCCCACAGAACAATGAAGTGAACATTACCTATTCTGATAGTGTCACATTCCCACAGAACAATGAAGTGAACATTACCTATTCTGATAGTGTCACATTCCCACAGAACAATGAAGTGAACATTACCTATTCTGATAGTGTCACATTCCCACAGAACAATGAAGTGAACATTACCTATTCTGATAGTGTCACATTCCCACAGAACAATGAAGTGAAGATTACCTATTCTGATAGTGTCACATTCCCACAGAACAATGAAGTGAACATTACCTATTCTGATAGTGTCACATTCCCACAGAACAATGAAGTGAACATTACCTATTCTGATAGTGTCACATTCCCACAGAACAATGAAGTGAACATTACCTATTCTGATAGTGTCACATTCCCACAGAACAATGAAGTGAAGATTACCTATTCTGATAGTGGCACATTCCCACAGAACAATGAAGTGAACATTACCTATTCTGATAGTGTCACATTCCCACAGAACAATGAAGTGAACATTACCTATTCTGATAGTGTCACATTCCCACAGAACAATGAAGTGAAGATTACCTATTCTGATAGTGTCACATTCCCACAGAACAATGAAGTGAAGATTACCTATTCTGATAGTGTCACATTCCCACAGAACAATGAAGTGAAGATTACCTATTCTGATAGTGTCACATTCCCACAGAACAATGAAGTGAAGATTACCTATTCTGATAGTGTCACATTCCCACAGAACAATGAAGTGAAGATTACCTATTCTGATAGTGTCACATTCCCACAGAACAATGAAGTGAACATTACCTATTCTGATAGTGTCACATTCCCACAGAACAATGAAGTGAACATTACCTATTCTGATAGTGTCACATTCCCACAGAACAATGAAGTGAACATTACCTATTCTGATAGTGTCACATTCCCACAGAACAATGAAGTGAACATTACCTATTCTGATAGTGTCACATTCCCACAGAACAATGAAGTGAAGATTATCTATTCTGATAGTGTCACATTCCCACAGAACAATGAAGTGAAGATTACCTATTCTGATAGTGTCACATTCCCACAGAACAATGAAGTGAAGATTACCTATTCTGATAGTGTCACATTCCCACAGAACAATGAAGTGAACATTACCTATTCTGATAGTGTCACATTCCCACAGAACAATGAAGTGAACATTACCTATTCTGATAGTGTCACATTCCCACAGAACAATGAAGTGAACATTACCTATTCTGATAGTGTCACATTCCCACAGAACAATCAAGTGAACATTACCTATTCTGATAGTGTCACATTCCCACAGAACAATGAAGTGAAGATTACCTATTCTGATAGTGTCACATTCCCACAGAACAATGAAGTGAAGATTACCTATTCTGATAGTGTCACATTCCCACAGAACAATGAAGTGAACATTACCTATTCTGATAGTGTCACATTCCCACAGAACAATGAAGTGAAGATTACCTATTCTGATAGTGTCACATTCCCACAGAACAATGAAGTGAAGATTACCTATTCTGATAGTGTCACATTCCCACAGAACAATGAAGTGAAGATTACCTATTCTGATAGTGTCACATTCCCACAGAACAATGAAGTGAACATTACCTATTCTGATAGTGTCACATTCCCACAGAACAATGAAGTGAACATTACCTATTCTGATAGTGTCACATTCCTACAGAACAATCAAGTGAAGATTACCTATTCTGATAGTGTCACATTCCCACAGAACAATGAAGTGAAGATTATCTATTCTGATAGTGTCACATTCCCACAGAACAATGAAGTGAACATTACTTATTCTGATAGTGTCACATTCCCACAGAACAATGAAGTGAAGATTACCTATTCTGATAGTGTCACATTCCCACAGAACAATGAAGTGAAGATTATCTATTCTATTGTCTTTTCTCTGCTTGTGATGTGAGACGATGCAGGATTGAATGACGATCGGTTTTCAGGCTAGTATATGATACGTCTGGTCGCTTGTTATGTAGTAATGCTGTGCCGTGTTAGAATGGTGAGGTACCTGCGTGAGTGTTGGTAACTCCATGAAGTGAAAATGGTGGAGAAATATGTGGGGGGAGGGGGGTAAGACGAGAAAAAAGGTAGGTAAGTCTGAAAGACTGAATATCCAGTGGTTCTAATTATGGTAGCTAGAATTTCTAAACTCAGGAGATGAATCATGTAAAATGCTAGATAAATGAATGGGACATATTAGTACCATATGGTTGAATACAGGCTGATGTTGAACAGAAATACATGCCATGATAAATGCACGGGTATCATAACCAGATATTCATCATCGATAACGACGAACTAACAACATAATTTACATGAACAACATTTTGTACCGGACGCAATGAAGGTATGTCGACCTGTCTAATTCTGATTTGAAATCTGTCACGGTCAGTACATCCCCTATGTAGCTGGTCAAGGTTGTCATAGACACCGGAAAAGATACTTAGAAAGTCAAACATGTGTCTTGATAAAACTGTGGACAATTAATACAAGTGTGGTTAAACATGTGTCTTGATAACTCTGTGGACAGTTGATACAAGTGTGGTTAAACATGTGTCTTGATAAATATGTGGACAATTGATACAAGTGTGGTTAAACATGTATCTTGATAACTCTGTGGACAGTTGATACAAGTGTGGATAAACATGTGTCTTGATAAATATGTGGACGATTGATACAAGTGGGGTTAGTTAAAGGTAGGTCCCATGTCAGCAACCTGCTGTCATGAATAAATATAGTCCTTCATGTATTAATACACAACCAAGTATTAGGTGAGGTGGCAAGTTCCCTTCGCTGATGTTGTTTAATTAACCTAACATAATACGTAACGTACCCATATACAGCTTGGTCAATTGGTGTAACGGTCGCGTCCAGCGAGAAATCACAACTCGAATTTGTTTTTAATCCGTACGTGGTTCGAACCTCGAACGCTGTAACCCAGTGATAGTAAGCAAGCTAACTAGTACCACCTATGCCTCTCATGAGGAACGTCTGCTGATCTTACCGGTAGGCTACTGCCAGAGCTTTTATCATGTTTGTAACATAGCATTGTAGAAGTCAAATTTGTCGGACAATTTGCTCAGATAACACCTTATCATGACGTAGTTCACGTTTCAGGATTACCATATGCTGCACAGAATATATTCAATGGGAGTTTGAGAATAGACGATATGAAAATTGTAGCATAGAAGTGTAGTGACCATGTATGTCCAACAGATGCAGTGAAGTGACCATGTATGTCCAACAGATGCAGTGTAGTGACCATGTATGTCCTGCAGATACATTCTATACGAGCAATACATAGAGATGTGTCTTGTGTTTCCTTACGTAGAACTATTGAATAGTCTCGCTATTGACCTATCACACAATCACACAATCCTTTATGTAATAGGAAACTATCACACAATCCTTTATGTAATAGGAAACTCTCAGTATAGTCAACACTGCGATGAAGATCATCCTTGGTTGCACAAGGGACAGATCCTGTGTGGTTATAAGATTTCTCCTCGATTTTCCAAGCATATCTCACAGAATTGATATGTGGATTGCCTGCGCATCCCTCAGAGTTGGTTCTGACATAGACCACCCACTAGATATTGAGCCCCCTCGTGTGAAGGAAATAAGGCTCAAGATAAGCAAATCGTGGATGGTTCGTGCCGAGGATACCGTTAAACATATTTGCGTCCCAGAAGGCATAACTCTTGGCGAGAAATGGATACCTATTCCTACGTTGTTTCATGAGGCAGTCACGATCATCATTACACTCAATAGAGAGTGCAGGGAACACAACCCGGTGAGCGTAGACGCCGTGGTCAAGGCACTAATGTGTGAGAATAAAGATGACACAGATGTTGTGATTTACACGGACGGTCGGTCATCCGACACCACTGGTGAGTAGGTCCTTTACTGCCAGATCAAAAGGAAGAAAGTACACGAAGCCAGTAGTGCCTTTACCTAAACAACAAGCAGCCTAACAATGGAAGTATTCGCCATAACACAGGCACTCAACTGGCTGGAATCGCAAGCCTATTCCAATGCGTGCATACTAAGTGACTCACTGAATATGATTCACAAAGTGAAAAGAGGTGATGTACGTAGGGAATGGTTGGGGTCATTAGAGAGAGCTAAAATAATGGCATCACTACGAAAAATCACACTTATATTTGCCCCCGGACACGCGGGCGTGGAGGAAAACGAACGAGCCGACCAATTAGCTAGTCTCGTCACCACAACTGATGGTCAGCCTATGGACCGATCAGACATACTCATTGCTCTTCGTGCGTCATCACGATCAGGGTATTTCGAAATGAATGAGCATGAGTCAATATCGAGAATGCGAGAATTGGGAGTGAGGATGGGCGTGGTCTGTAGAGAACCCCCGGACAAAGATTTCAGAGAGAGCAGTGAACCAACATAGAACCGAAACCATCAGCTGTTATACCATGAGAGATTTACTGAAGCAGAGATATGAGCACCTATGAACCTGTCTAGTGTACGAAGAGGATAATCAACAGACCTAACACTTAAACTCCCAGTACATGAGATATGTGGATACGGTGTGGTTTTTCTCCCGCGTAGAAGCCTCACAATACTCCATTTGTACAATTACGTTTATTTTTGTTGTGCAACAGGGAGCCAAGCAATGCACATCTCTCTACGAGGAACCATTTGAGCTTCAGACCTGCTGTTAACAAATTGTACATGGTGACACCGTTTATCAGCAGGTGGCTCATGGGATGTGGTCAAGAACAACTTGTGCTGAATGTGACAGTTCTCTAGGGAAGAGACAGGAATCACGCAAGCACTCAAGTCCTGCATCACTTGAATGTTACATTGTTACAATGTTACAAGTCATGCATCACTGGAATGTTACACTGTTACAATGTTGCAAGTCCTGCATCACTGGAATGTTACACTGTTACACTGTTACAAGTCCTGCATCACTGGAATGTTACACTGTTACAATGTTACAAGTCCTGCATCACTGGAATGTTACACTGTTACAATGTTACAAGTCCTGCATCACTGGAATGTTACACTGTTACAAGTCCTGCATCACTGGAATGTTACAATTCCTGCATCACTGGAATGTTACACTGTTACAAGTCCTGCATAACTGGAATGTTACAAGTCCTGCATCACTGGAATGTTACACTGTTACAAGTCCTGCATCACTGGAATGTTACAAGTCCTGCATCACTGGAATGTTACACTGGATGACGGAGAATACGTAATTAGCTGACCCACTCTTTCCATTGGTCATAACTAAGAGCTCTGTTGTCATAGCTCAGAGCTGTGTTGTCATAGCTCAGATCTGTGTTGTCATAATTCAGAGCTGTGTTGTCATAACTCAGAGCTGTGTTGCTATAACTCCAGAGCTGTGTTGTCATAACTCCAGAGCTGTGTTGTCATAACTCATAGCTGTGTTGTCATAACTCAGAGCTGTATTGTCATAACTCAGAGCTGTGTTGTCATAACTCAGAGCTGTGTTGTCATAACTCAGAGCTGTGTTGTAATAACTCAGAGCTGTGTTGTCATAACTCAGAGCTGTGTTGCTATAATTCAGAGCTGTATTGTCATAACTCAGAGCTGTGTTGTCATAACTCAGGGCTGTGTTACTATAACTCAGAGCTTTTTTGCTATAACTCAGAGTTGTGGTGCCAAAACTCAGAGCTGTGTTTCCATAACTCAGAGCTGTATTGTTATGCACATCTCTGAAATAGAAACCATGCTTATAATGTAAGCTGGATGTAATGATTTCAATTCCGCATATTCTGAACAGATAGAAAACTAACAACGTCCGTACAATTTAACCTCCAACCTTGGGGTTAAGACTTCTCCACGCGTTGCGCACCTCTCAGAGATAAATTCCTGGATAGGAAATAAAATTATGGATAAACACCAGCTTATTTATCATTAGAAGTTGTAATAGCTCGAATTTACATTAGTCTTGAAGCAAAACTAAATGGCAACTATCAACACGACGCGTCAATAAGTCGACATTAAGACGTAGATTATACGCGCTAGAAGTCCCCACTAAAATCGAATATTTGTTAGGGATGCAGAAAGATCGAATTTGGAAAACGTGTTGTCATCTGAACGGACATAGCTCATATATATATATATTATATAATAAATGTATAATAATCAGAATAGGCAATATAGAACTAGAATTTGTAAACAAATTCGATTATCTGGGAGCAAATAAAAACAGTTCCGGAGATTGTTCAGTAGAGATCAAATGAAGACTATAAAAAAAATGCACCACTCAGAAACACTAACACAAAAGAAAACACTGTGGCAATCAATGACACTAAAATAACCATTTTAAAAGTATCTGTTTTTGCACTGGAAACATCTCATGATGCGAGACTTTGAACAAGACATTATCCAGAAAGATAAATTCATTTGTAATGAAGTACGGCAGGAAATATCGTACGAACATCATGGACAGAACAAAACAAAAACATAGACGTTTTGAAAATACTGAAAATAAATGAAGGGTTTCTTCTAAATAAAATCGTAAGAAGGAAGCTACAGTGTTTTGGACACTTAAAGCGGCATGATGGTATCGAAAGACAGTGCCAGGCTAGAGAAGCCAAATGGAGTCCATCAAGACAATGGACCAGCAACATCGAGGAATGTATGAACGTATTTCTGACCAATGCAAACCTGCTTGCTCGGGCAGAGACGCGTTCCGAGTATCCACGGCGAAGACATCGTTCTGAAAGAATATGTTACAAAGATATATATGTCACACACACACACACATATATATATATATATAAATGTATGCATCTTATGTTAATCTTTGCATCATCTTATACCTCTTTCTTTTTTTTCAATTATAATTGTTGCAGTCACCGTAGAACACGCCAGCAGTAATGCTATGAATCCCCCAAACGCAGACATCCCTGATAATGATGTAAATCTACGTTGCAAACATGGATGTAGAATGGCTACATACGAAACATGTAAGTAACCTCTCCCAGGTTATATAGAACGATATCATTATATAGTCAATCACATTCAAAATAAGAACAACAAATATGATACTCGAGGACTCTCATATTTCTTTCATTATTTGCTATAAAAATACAATCGAGTTTATCTCTTGTTTCCCAAACATTATTGACATGCATATATTCATATTCTAGACACCTTGTCACAATAGTCTCATGTTGTTATTCTCTACGTTCTTTCTCTCCGCCTTGCATACTAGTAAGGAGGTAGTCCGTTGTGTCAGTAAGGAGGTAGTCCGTTGTGTCAGTAAGGAGGTAGTCCGTTGTGTCAGTTAAAAAAAACTTTAGCTGCGGTCTCTGTGCGTTCGGTTGGTTATTGATCCAGCACTTCATTTGCTAATGCTCTATGCACCAATGTCATTGTGTGATATGTTCATTCTTTATTTCTGTTTCATATAACGTGTTCCATATAACGTGTTCCATATAACGTGTTCCATATAACTTGTTCCATATAACGTATTCCATATAACGTGTTCCATATAACGTGTTCCATATAACTTGTTCCATATAACGTATTCCATATAACGTGTTCCATATAAGGTGTTCCATATATCGTGTTCACGCATGTGGTTGCGTCTGTGGGTCTTACCAATGGCCCACTAGACATGCCACCGATGCAAAAGAAAACCTTAGTGGATGACATGCCGTTATATTGAGGTTATCTTTTTATAGAAGTTTCATGGCACGTCATCTATACAATTATGCTTTTTATTTTGTTGTTGAAATTTGTTTCATGTTTACCTGAATATATATGTATGCACCCTCTGTGGTTGGGAGGGAGCCAGAGATGTACTGTGCAGCACTGGGGAGGAAGAAACTGACAGCACTGTTTTTTCCTATGGCTGAAACCCATCATAGAGGCACAGTGACTCAAGACGTGACAATCCTTTTGACTTGAATATTTGATTGCATGCCTGGAGCAATAGAGTTCGGCATAACCAGTAGTCAATTGGTGGCGGGGAATGAGCACAGTGAACCCTATCTTGGCTAGAGTGGCTAGGAGCAGTGCATAGGTTGAAACCTACCTTCCTGGAGGTGTGATAGTTATTCTCTGACTCTGTCCCGGGGTGCGCCGAAAATCCACAGACTTCCCAACAATATAATGCCATTTAATGGCATTAGGTCAAAGGGCATGAGCCCATGGACCGCTGGATCAGCAACCAACCAACAAACCATATAATGTGTTCCATATAAGGCGTTCCATATAAAGTGTTCCATGTAAGGTTTTCCATATAAGGTGTTCCATATAACGTGTTCCATATAAGGTGTTCCATTTTTCTGGCCCCGAGAGAGAAAAATTTTTACTAACATCACCTAGTTCTAGTCATTTAATATCTGACTGAGTCATCCGACTTCAGTGTGTTTTTTTTTGTCTCTCTAACCCTGTTTGGAATGTGAGAGGTAATTAAACAGCCACCTCTCCTGCAATGAAACCTACCGAGTAACGATATCCCTCGTACAATATGCATGGCAGCTACTGGAGCTGTTCATCATTTCTGCTCCTCTGACGAGCCTCAAACTACAAACATGGTAACATGATTTGTGTTCCTCTGACGAGCCTCAAACTACAAACATGGTAACATGATTTGTGTTCCTCTGACGAGCCTCAAACTACAAACATGGTAACATGATTTGTGTTCCTCTGACGAGCCTCAAACTACAAACATGGTAACATGATTTGTGTTCCTCTGACGAGCCTCAGACTACAAACATGGTAACATGATTTGTGTTCCTCTGACGAGCCTTAAACTACAAACATGGTAACATGATTTGTATTCCTCTGACGAGCCTCAAACTACAAACATGGTAACATGATTTGTGCTCCTCTGACGAGCCTCAAACTACAAACATGTTAGCATGATTTGTGTTCCTCTGACGAGCCTCAAACTACAAACATGTTAGCATGATTTGTGTTCCTCTGACGAGCCTCAAACTACAAACATGTTAGCATGATTTGTGTTCCTCTGACGAGCCTCAAACTACAAACATGTTAGCATGATTTGTGTTCCTCTGACGAGCCTCAAACTACAAACATGGTAACATGATTTGACACATATTGAAGAGAACTTGTTTCAGAAACTGCAGACAATTTGTTTCACGGTTAAATCATTTCTGAGAGTAATGTCTACAAATAATTTATACAAGTTTGTACGGGAGATCAGGGTCGTAGACGAGCCATCTGTAAGGGAGTGCTGTTAGTTTAACCTTAAATGTCATTCGCCCAATCTCGTGCATAGTCTCCATTTATGGGATTTTTGGTAGCCTTTTTACAAGAAATCGTTACAGTGAACGGAGGGAGGTAAATTGGTTTCTAGCTTTTGGACTACTTTCCTGCCCGAGTTTAGCCGGGGCCCGAAATGGGAGCAAAGAATAGCAAGACTGTTTACCTTCCACGCATGTCGTAAAAGACGACTATGGATGTTATGTGATGGAGTTGGCTGTCCCATCCCATATAGGGTCAGTGACCCAAAGCCATGCTGAATGTGTCAGGCCGAAAGACGCAAATATCACAGCAATGCTGTAAAATATGACACAACGCATTCCGTTCTCCGGACTACATCCTGCTAGTCAGAGGAGTTTGAGAACGAACGCAGAAGCAGAAAAAGAAGGACTTCTTTCCTAGCACTAAAATTCATTTTATGATTTTCTAAGTGGGCGGGAGAGGGGGAGGGTGTATACATGAAGTTTATACACTTCAAAATGTTCTCTTTATCTATGAGCCTGCTGGAGAAAAGTGACAAAGAATCTAGGACAAGAGGTAGATAACGATAGAGATGAAAAGGAGGAATCATGCAATTATCAAATGACATGCTCCAGTGTCTACCAACAAAAGAATAACACGCAATTCTGAGAACCTTTGTATGTCAATCTACCTACCATGTCATCTTACATATATATATATGTATATGTGCGTGCGTGCGTGTGTTAGTTATAATTTCAGATGCAGAAGATTGTGCTGTTACTTTCTATTTTTGGAATATTTGTCATGAACATTTCTTGCTAACCTAGAGGCCTACCAAAGCAAGCTATGCTACACATAGTCAAGTCAGCCCTCGAGACATACCACACCAAGCTATGCTACACACATACAGTCAAGTCAGCCCTCGAGACATACCACACCAAGCTATGCTACACACATACAGTCAAGTCAGCCCTCGAGACATACCACACCAAGCTATGCTACACACATACAGTCAAGTCAGCCCTCGAGACATACCACACCAAGCTATGCTACACACATACAGTCAAGTCAGCCCTCGAGACATACCACACCAAGCTATGCTACACAGATACAGTCAAGTCAGCCCTCGAGACATACCACACCAAGCTATGCTACACACATACAGTCAAGTCAGCCCTCGAGACATACCACACCAAGCTATGCTACACACATACAGTCAAGTCAGCCCTCGAGACATACCACACCAAGCTATGCTACACACATACAGTCAAGTCAGCCCTCGAGACATACCACACCAAGCTATGCTACACAGATACAGTCAAGTCAGCCCTCGAGACATACCACACCAAGCTATGCTACACACATACAGTCAAGTCAGCCCTCGAGACATACCACACCCAGCTATGCTACACACATACAGTCAAGTCAGCCCTCGAGACATACCACACCAATCTATGCTACACACATACAGTCAAGTCAGCCCTCGAGACATACCACACCAAGCTATGCTACACACATACAGTCAAGTCAGCCCTCGAGACATACCACACCAAGCTATGCTACACACATACAGTCAAGTCAGCCCTCGAGACATACCACACCAAGCTATGCTACACACATACAGTCAAGTCAGCCCTCGAGACATACCACAGCAAGCTATGCTACACACATACAGTCAAGTCAGCCCTCGAGACATACCACACCAAGCTATGCTACACATACAGTCAAGTCAGCCCTCGAGACATACCACACCAAGCTATGCTACACACATACAGTCAAGTCAGCCCTCGAGACATACCACAGCAAGCTATGCTACACACATACAGTCAAGTCAGCCCTCGAGACATACCACAGCAAGCTATGCTACACAGATACATTGAAGATCGTCCACGAAGACGATGGGCTACCGAAATAAAAGAGGCGACAAATTCCACCATATACTCAGCACATACGAGAGCCATCTCCGGAAAGCTCTTCTACAGTTGACGCTGAAAGGTAGCAAAAGGTTTAGCGAACAGAGAACACAGGGAGAGGAAGGGGGCAAGTGTAATTATTTTCTAGCACTAGATGTCATTTTGTATCTGTGTAAGAAATATATCTGTGTGGCTGTTACCGTTATTTTATTTCGGAATTATTTGGTAGTGCAGGAAGAACACGTAATCAATTGATAATTCTTGAGCATACAGGGAATACAATAATACAACACACAAACTTGTCTCTAAGGTGAATGTGTCAAAATAAAAATAGGTTAGTAAAAAACAGAGATTAATCTTTCCAGAAGAGACCATACTCACATTATTGGAGACTAACTGAACACGTTGTTTGAACTGAACACGTTGTTTGAACTGAACACGCTGTTTGAACTGAACACGTTGTTTGAACTGAACACGTTGTTTGAACTGAACACGTTGATTTATATAATTGTCGTGTCTAGAGATGGTCATGCGTGATTGGTTTCGCGACACGGGATCCAGAAGATTACAGAAGGAAAAAATACCATCCTTGCGGAAAGGTAGGACAGTCTAACTTCCTAATGAATTTGGAAATTATAGGATGTACCTGTGCTTGTTCTTACCGCGCATTGACTATTGGGTTATAGGCTGTGACATAGGCGTATCTGAAGTTGGGGAACTCCATACGCCTGTAGTGTTATCCATGGTGGAATTTCGTCACCGCTTTGAATATCGTTCCTAGTCCAGTAACTGGGAAGTGGGATGAGATGTCAGAAAGTTTTAGATAAGTCTTTTACTGACCCGTCACTGAGCTGTCAAGAAATTGTCATTACGGATAAACCGAGGGAGGCATTGGAAACTTGACCTTGTTTGATGCTGACATTCAGGCTATAAAGTCTCATCATAATGCAGTCAAACATGTCATTTCTAGAGTTAGGACTGCTGCTATTTTATATATGTACTCCGTAGTACCGGCGACGTTTGCCAGTCACAAAATTATATTGTTTTATTTATATTGTATAATTAATTTGTCTATGCATAATTTATCCATCGTCTCTTCTATTTTACCCAGCATCCTCTATCTGTCCTGCTCCACACTCCGACTTGTACTCTTTAACTGCTGTACACTGGGAAAATGTGCAAACAACGGATGTGCCCTACCATGACATCGAAGATTGTTTGAGGGATGGACCACTAATAATACCAACACCTCAACCAATCATGGAAGTAATTATCTCGAGTATTATTCCTCTCGTCAAGTTAGATGCGACATGTTTATTATTGAATCAATTATATTCTCTGTTTGACACAATGAACTTTTGAATGCAAACTGCGTATATTAGGGCGCAAACTGGAGAAACATAAAGACTTGTAATAATAGTATGTATTTCTCTATGGATTATCAGTGAGATATAAGTACAGTTGTAGCATCTGATACATTTGTAGCTGATGGTGCTAAAATGATTAGGAACGTCAGGCTGGGGGTGACTCCGGACAAGTAGATCCCAAAGGCTCTTGTCACGTCTCTGAGAAACCATATGGGGTCACAGAATACTTCCCACGTCTCAGGGTTCGACTGAAGAAGAGGAAGGTGACGGAGAAGGACATAATGAACAGCAGCGCCATGGGGTTGGAAAGCGAGAACACGTTTAACCCTGTCTGAAGAGGAAGACCTCCAAATGTTCTAGAGGGTATTCTGACGGGAGAGGCAGCACACTTGAAGTTGGGTTATAGGCGATAGCGGTAGAAATATATCATCTTGTGGACTTTCTAGAGAAAATACATCATCTTGTGGACTTTCTAGAGAAAATACATCATCGTGTGGTTTTTCTAGAGAAAATCCTCCTTACCACTACACAGGCGTCGGCGAAGAAGAGGCTGAGATAATGGAAGAGAATCCCGACAGACAGAGAGATGAGAAGAGGTATATAGAAAAAATATATGGTCATCAGTCGTTTGTAGTGTACAGATGTGCTGAGATAGTCGGTTGTAGTGTGCAGATGAGCTCAAATAGTCGGTTGTAGTGTGCAGATGTGCTGAGATAGTCGGTGCAGATGTGCTAAGACAGGAGGGTTGGAAAGTGATAGATAGGTCCAGGAAATGCACATGGGAGGTGAAGATCTCCGATGTGAACTGATGGCCGGTGAAAATTTTCAATGAATTTTTTATATCAATGAATCAATGCCTAATATTCAAGTGCTAATCTCTGACGCATACTGTACGTCTGCTCTCTTTGTACAGTACTTATACAATATACTGTACTTCTGTTGTCTTTTTACAGTACTTCTGCTGTCTATGTACAGTACTTCTGCTGTCTTTGTATAGTATTTCTGTTGTCTTTTTACAGTACTTCTGCTGTCTATGTACAGTACTTCTGCTGTCTATGTACAGTACTTGTGCTGTCTTTGAACAACATTGGGTATGTTGCTCATTTGAGGTCGTGGATGGAGTAGTTGTCATTTGAAATTGTGTAGCCTGTAATTTTTTTGCCTTAATCTTCACACAAAAGAAAGAAATGTATTTCCATTTAGTCACCACAACGGTTTTCCATAGACTGATTTGACACAACGGTTTTCCATAGACTGCTTTGACACAACGGTTTTCCATAAACTGCTTTGACACAATATAATCGAATTATGTCACTCGCCGATTATCCAGTATTGTGAACTCAAGGAGAATCATCCTCCTAAACCAGCGTCCTAGGACTTTACCAATGATTATCATTGGTCACTTTGTGTACACTTTGTTTCAGCAGACAATGAAAATCACGGGAAAAGTCAAATGACAACAACTTAGAATGATCTTTCTGAATGTGTACTGTAAAAATGTCGATGTATACGCCTTTATCTAATCCAAGCAACTAAAGGGAAGTAACACATATATTGTCTATTTTGTCAACAAGTTGCGAAGAATTACCTGGCATATTTTTCGGTCACCAACACAACATATACATGGTTTAATTCACCTCATCAGCAATATACTATTTGGTGAGATATTCAGCTGAAGGTACGTATCACCAAAATTACTGAAGGTAACCGGACAAAATATTCCAGATATTCTTAGATATCTCTTGTTGTACTTACTGCCTTTCTTAGACATCTCTTGTTGTGTTTACTGCCTTGCATTTCTTAGACATCTCTTGTTGTGTTTACTGCCTTGCATTTCTTAGACATCTCTTGTTGTGTTTACTGCCTTGCATTTCTTAGACATCTCTTGTTGTGTTTACTGCCTTGCATTTCTTAGACATCTCTTGTTGTGTTTACTGCCTTGCATTTCTTAGACATCTCTTGTTGTGTTTACTGCCTTGCCTTTCTTAGACATCTCTTGTTGTGTTTACTGCCTTGCCTTTCTTAGACATCTCTTCATGCAGAGTTATTTTCTTCTTGTACGTTAGTTTGTTATTTTGACTGCAGGGATTTATCTGAGCAATATAAATACGTTCAATAGTATGTCATTGCTTTTTGAACATGGCAGAAAATCACTACGGTCAAAAAAGGTTGAGTTGATGGCTACGTCCTAATTGGATACGATACTAATGTTGTTTTGTTTTCGTTATTTAGTGATCACGTATGAATATAATGAGTACATATGTTTTACTTGAGTTAGTGAACACCTAAGAACGTGGTACATATATATATATATATATGTTAAACAAACAAACAATGGATGAACTGCAGTTCTATATTCAAAAAATATTTTTGGATTAGAAAAGTCTTTATTGTGATAGGGACATACAAACACGGAAAGGAACAACAAAATAGTAAACAGTCTGCTTAAGACATATAATATGCTTGTAGCACTGCACAAACTTGTTAGTAAACCACGTACCAGAGTTTACTACGCCACTATTAGTCGCAACATTATATTTTCTATTAATTGTCTATTATAATAGTTTAGTGTTTTATCAAGTCTAAATCCGACCCTGTATGAACTATTAGAGGAATTTTGTTTTAACAATTCAGATATTTTACCCTTTGAAGGGCGTGACACATTATGGAAAATAGTCGTTAATGTCGAGGGCTGGAGAGCAATAACTAGACGGAGATACACATGGCACAAAAACATCACGAGATGGGCAGGTTACAACCTAGCAGACGACTGCACTAGTAATACAAAATACAGATGGAGGTCCGTTGCAATCAATTTTCACTGTGAAAACGTCACTTGATAGTGATGGTACTTGGTACAAAATGCACATTATTCTGCTATATCGATTAGGAAACACAGGCAGGAGAAACAGTTATAAACAATATATATATATATATATATATAGTATGTGCGGAAATTTACTTGTATATTCTATGTGACTTGGCCTTTGGAGAACATTGTCCTCACTGTCACTCTGTAAGCCGATCGTTTTTGTGAAAATTGCACATCCACTTCCAGTGTAATTTCCAGGAGATCCACTATATATCCAGTGTCGGTATTCTTGGTCCGCCTCCTCTGCTTCCCTTTCTCACAATCTTTTCTCTATTTTTGATCCTTCTAAATCAGCGTGTCTTTTTCTATCTCCACAATATAATAACATAATTTTCTTTTAAAGTTTAGAGAACATAATTTTTTTCTATGTTCAAATCTTTACGGAATTATGTGATTGCTAGCCTTTATCTATAATATTCGTAGAACATTTCTTGAACATTTTATTTCAAACGGTTATATTTTCTTTTCCACTTCGGATACCATCGCCAACGTATCACAACCATATTTTTTCACTGGGAAATTATAGCTTTTTAAAAGTTGTAACTTTTGTTTTTCTGTTTGTTACTTGTCATAGATATTTCGTCTGTGATGTTTTTTTTCTAGGTGAAATTCTAATCTCTTTCTGATCTCTGCTGAGCAATCTCCCGTGATATTGATGGCTGATCCTAGATATTCAGAATTGTTGACATTTTCTAGTTTTTCTTTGTCAATGACTAGCGTGTGTGTGAGAGTTCATTTCTGTTGATACGCAGAGAAACAGTGACATTTCTTTGTTATATTTGCAAATTATATATTTGCTGTGTGAAATAGTTAGAACATCCCTATGTTGTTTGACATAATCAGGTGTTCTCTCTATGGTGTTTGACTGACGTAATTATGTGTTCTAAGCCCGTGGTGCTTCTTGACATTGTGGTGGTGTCATCTACATACATATTTATCTATCTTTGTGACGTATCTTTTACACAACTCTGCCGTAATTACCACTCTGTAAGCTTCTCGATTCCGTACACGCTACCCTGTCTCTTCCAGTTTCATGTTCTGAAGTTCTTCGATATCATGCATCCATCGTAGTCTTGGTCTTTCTTTTCCTCTCTTTTCTGCAATTTTTCCTCCGAGATTAAAGTTTTTAAACATTACTTTTATTATATGTCCACACAAATATTGTAGCTTGTGTGCTGTGATATTTGTGGAGAATCTAGTCTTCTTCTAATCTACATAGCTAATTTCTGAAATGGCCTCCAACATGGAGAATTTGAGAATGTTCGTATTTGGGGTTTTCTCTTACTTTTCGTATGTTTGTTTTCTCTGTATGTGTTATAGCATACGTTAAACATGTCAGCTACACAAACAAACGTAACACAGTGAGATACACAAACAAACGTAGCACTGCGCATCGCTTCTATGACGTGATCTAATTATTATTTTTTTTGTTTATTTGAAATAAAAGATGCCAGACTAAAATTTTCCGGGTCTGTAATATTACATTTTTTTCTTATTGTTGTTTACTGTGCTGTAGTCTTGTCACATGGGTTACGATAGTTGGCTGAAAGTCTGGGAACAGGATATCTGTAATAGAATTTTCCAGCATTTAAGTTAGAGATATGTATTCATTATTACAAATACGAGTGAAACGTAATTTTAAAAAATAACATCCATATCTAAACTAAAACAAACAAGAACATCCAAATTTTAATCTACTAAATAAGAACATCCACATTTTACTTTACCAAATAAGAACATACAAATTATACATTACCAAAAAGATATCAAAATTACACTCTACCTAAAATATATCCAAATTATACCTTGCCAAAAAATAACATCCAAATTATACACAAGCAAAATGAATTCAAATTATACTCTACATTACAGAAATATCAACACTATACTCTAACAAATAGAACATCCAAATAATACTCTACCAAACAAGAGCATCCACATTATACTCTACAAAAAAAACCATCCAAATTATAATCTAATAAAATGAGATCTAAATTATGCTCTACCAAACACGAACATCCAAAAAATGTTCTAACAAAAATAATATCCATATTATACTATAATGCAAGGAACATACAAATTATACTCTACCACAAAGAACATCCACATTATCCTCTGCGAAACAAGAACATCCAAATTATACTTTACCAAACAAGAACATTAAAATTATACTTTACCAAACAATAACATTAAAATTATACTTTACCAAACAAGAACATCAAAATTATACTTTACCAAACAAGAACATCCAAATTATACTTTACCAAACAAGAACATCCAAATTATACTTTACCAAACAAGAACATCAAAATTATACTTTACCAAACAAGAACATCTAAATTATACTTTACCAAACAAGAACATCTAAATTATACTTTACCAAACAAGAACATTAAAATTATACTTTACCACTAAGAACAGCCACATTATATTCACCAAACAAGAACATCTAAATTATACTCTACCAAACACAAACATCCAAATTATTACCAAAATTAATATCCAATCTATACTCTATCAAAAAAGAATTTCCAAATGCTAGTTCTAGGTTTTGTTGTCTCTGTTGAACCTCTATTTTAGCTTGCCAATACTGTACCATGTGTTAGCTTGCAAATACTGTACCATATTTTAGCTTGCAAATACTGTACCATATTTTAGCTTGCCAATACTGTACCATATTTAAGCTTGCAAATACTGTACCATATTTTAGCTTGCAAATACTGTACCATATTTTAGCTTGCCAATACTGTACCATATTTTAGCTTGCAAATACTGTACCATATTTTAGCTTGCAAATACTGTACCATATTTTAGCTTGCAAATACTGTACCATTAACATACCTTGGAATTTTTCGTTTCATAATAATGGGTGTGGTTGTGGCTTCTTCTTCCGATCCCTCATCAACTTCGATAATCAGGGAGTCGCAGTTAAATGTATTCCTGAAACGTGGATATTTCTGGAATAAACCAATTTTTTTCATCAGTACAAGCGTCTTCATCATAATTGTCATTATCATTTTATTCTTCATTGTCATTTGTCATTATCATCTTCAATTTATCATCTACATCTTCATTAACAACTTCATTGTCATCTTCATCATCATCTTCGCTATAGCCTGCGAACAAATAACGACCAGTGACAAAATAAATTACTTTCATTTTATCTCTTGCCTCAATTTTCTTTTTAAATTGTAACTTCTGTCTGACTTATTCACCTGCTGCCTGACTTATTTACCTGCCGTCTGACTTATTCACCTACTTTCTGACTTATTCACCTGCTGCCTGACTTATTCACCTGCTGCCTGACTTATTCACCTGCTGCCTGACTTATTCACCTGCTTCCTGACTTATTCACCTGCTGCCTGACTTATTCACCTGCTGCCTGACTTATTCACCTGCTGCCTGACTTATTCACCTGCTGTCTGACTTATTCACCTGCTGTCTGACTTATTCACCTGCTGTCTGACTTATTCACCTGCTGCCTGACTTATTCACCTGCTGTCTGACTTATTCACCTGCTGTCTGACATGTTAACTCGCTATTACCTCAGGAAAAGGGAATAAACAACTATTTTTACTAGTTTTACTGGACTAGTTTTACTGCTAAACAATTATTACGATTCACTGCAAGCGCGAAACGTATTGTATCGAACACGCCCCTAAATTTTCTACGGAAACACGTTTAAACAAGTTTTCAGTTTCATGATTTTCATGTATACTTGTACCATAATGTTGTACTCATTCTTCAAATGTAAATTCAAAAACAATAACAAACATATGTGCTTGGTCATGCGGCTACAACGATTTCACACTATGATTATGATACAAATATCAGAGAATAATTACCCCGTTGGTATTTCTTCGCCGACAGTCTATCCATACCCCGACCATAAGATCCCGTTTGATTAATCGAAAATGAGCAGAACATTCTGGATTTCCGTGCAGGTCACCAGGTGAGATATTTGCAGAGTTTTTAGGATCCAAAGAATCTGGTCTAAATGAAGACAATTCAGAAGACAATATAATAACAATATGTACATGTCTTGTATATGTCGTATTCTGTACTCTATGGATATAACGTTTATTTGTACACATATCTTGACGATTTGTTGATGTACTGATACAAACATTGAAAGTTGTGATGTCTTGATGATGTACTCATACTAACATTGAAAGTTGTGATGTCTTGATGATGTACTGATACTAACATTGAAAGTTGTGATGTCTTGATGATGTAGTGATAGAAACAAACAATTATGAATTTTGACGGATCATATAAGGTTTTAAGCAATGAGTTCCCATTGTGAACCAAGATTTAATCATGATTCTTCAAACTCAGTTGAGAACCAAGATTCAATCATGATTCTTCAAACTCAGTTGCGAACCAAGATTTAATCATGATTCTTCAAACTCTGTCAAAGAATATTCGAATAGTTTATCCATATTTATGGGACGAACAACATTTGTTGTCCATGTTGGCCTTTGAGAACTCAATTTTGAAGGAGCAAAGAGAAAAAAAAATGCAAGGAACAAAGTTTCTATAATGAAATGATCCCATCAAACATGAAATTTATCAAATATTTTCAGATTTAGCTACGAGAAGACAGTTTCTAATTGTGACTTCGTATCTTCAACTGATACCAATCTTCATTAGAACGTCTGACAAGATCAATGAGATGTTATATATATATATCAAGCGACATATTATTTCCAGAACGTTGTCTTCGTCGTGGATACTCTGAACGCCTCTCTGTTCCGGGCAAGCAGGTCTGCATTAGCCAGAGACATGGGCATACATTGTTCGATGTCTCTGGTCCACCATCTTCTTGGTCTTCCTCTTCTTCTCTTCCCTAGCACTCTGCTCTCTAGAATCAGCCTTTCGATACTATCATGTTGATTTAAGTGTCCAAAATAATGTAGCTTCCTTCTTATTATGGTATTTAGATGCCAGAGTTCATTTGTTTCAGTAATTTCAAAACTTCAATGTTCTTCTTTTTCTCTGTGCATGATATTCGTAGCATCTTTCTGAAGCACTTTATTTCAAATTAACTTATTCTTTTGAATACTGTCTTGTTTAAAGTCCAAGTCTCGCATCCATATGTTGCCACTGGGAAAACACATGATGTTAAAAGGGTGACTTTAGTGTCGTATAAATATATATATATATATATATATAGTGGTTGTGTATATATGAGAATCATTCCATGTAATGGAGTACTATCAATGCATACGCGGATTCAAGTGATAGGATGTTATATTGAACCAATGTTTTCTTTATGTATGTGAAGCATGTATGGTACACAAGAGCTCAATATGATCTCTGGAAGCAACTGAAATGTGGTTTCTGAGAAAAATTATGAAAATAAAATGAACAGCCAAGAAAACTAATGTAGAAGTCTCCAGAGATGTCGGAGTAAAATGACAGAGAAATAGCGAAGAAATTCAAGCAGGCAATCAATATTTGTTAGAACATGTCATGAGAAAGGCACAACTTCTACATTTATTAACCACCGGAAAAATCAAGGGGAGAACACACAGAGGAAGACAAGGAGAGAACACACAGAGGAAGACAAGGAGAGAACATTTTGGGCGGCTTGTCACTGTGGCATAATAAATGTGATCAACTGACCTTTTAACATCACAAGAGACAGAGAATTGTGAAGAAACATGATCTCCTACGCCAAATGTCATTGTACTTGATTGAGTTATACATAAATATTCAATATATGGTTATTGTTTGGAATGCGTACTACGATGTGATTATTTCCCTTGGCAACGTTAACCAACTTATTTCTATCCTTTATTAATTCTAATCAAAATTTTTGTTTGGTAAGTTATGTAAAACAGAGACTCTCCTAGCAACTAACCATAAGCCTAACGCGGAGAAAATAATTGTTCAATTAACAAATGATAAAAATCATTTGGCAAACTTTACCAAGTAAATGAACCAAACAAATCACACCAGAAACTACACTTTCCAAACAAGAACCATATAAATATATATATATGTTACATTTTGTATATTATGTGGTTGGTTCGTGGCTGAGACGTTAGGGTTAAATGTATTTATGTTATGTACTAAGATAGATCAGTATACAAACGTGTATTTTCTGTAGTCGGTAAAGTTGTATCTTGTCATAGTCACAGAGCCATCATCATTTGCTGAGATGACTACATCGTTAATGATATGGACAACACCATCTTCCTCTTCCTCTGCATACGCTGTTGCATCCTAAACATGAGAAACATCATCTAGCGTTAATTTAATCATGCGTACACTTGTTAGAGTGTAGGTAGTTCTAAATATTGTTTGATATACGTAATGACAAAGTGTATGGTATTACGTATTGTTAAAGTGTATTTGCTGTACATCTCCATATTTATTCATTTAACGTTAGCTCGTTGTACGAGATTTCAATTTGTATCTTATTCTTCTAGATTTCAGTGTGCATATTTCAGACCGGGTCTTGATCATTTTCATGAAGCAATTATAATACAGCACATGGAATTTTAACCAAGTTCAATCAGATGGCACCCACTCGCCTCGCAGATTGCGATTTTAGTCACGACTTTCAACGCGTACATTCTCAAGTTACTATACATAAAGCCAGTCGACAACATACAGAGAACAATAACACACACTGCATAGGAATGTCAATTCCTCGACAACCACAAAAATTTAACATTAGTAACTGCCAGATGTTAAATGTAGCGAATAATATAGCGAATCACAAAACTTGTATTTAAAACACGCAGAAAACAAAAATCATGTCAACAGATATAACAACACAACAACCAAAAATCAGAATAGACAATAAAGAGATAGAATGTGTGGATAAATTTGTATACTTAGGAGCACACATCAACGATGCAGGAGACTGCATGGCAGAAATAAGGAAGAGATTGGCAATGACATATTGAAAAATAAAACTGTTGAAAAACATATGGAAAAACAACAAAATAGAAATGAAAGTGCTAATGTTACGAACTTTTATTTTTCCGGTTGCAACATACGGCTGTGAAACATGGACCCTAAGTAAAACAGCGGCAAAGAAGATCAACGCCTTCGAGCTGAAATGCTACAGAAAGATACTTAGAATATCATGGAAGGATAAAATCAGAAACTCAGATATTATAAACACACTGAACATTCCAGAGTGTTGGTTACTAAACACGATAACAAAAAGAAAACTACACCTGTTTGATCATATAAAGAGACACAGCTGTTTAGAAAGACAAATAATGGATGGAAGAGTACCTGGTTAGAGGAGAAATGGCAGACCAAGAAGACGATGGACTGACGACATTAAAGATAACATGAATACAATGCTAGAAAATGCAAGCCACATCGCCCAAGACAGAGAGAGGTTCAGAGAGTTCATTGGGAAGACAACGTTCTGGAAGGAATACGTCATATGACACACACATACGTCACATGACACACACATACGTCACATGACACACACATACGTCACATGACACACAACTGCCAGAAGACCTCATTACTACAAAGATAAATTAGGTCTAAATGTAAGCGATATTCTTTTATTTTAATAATAAATCCTCGATTCTTCTATATTCTATCGTTTATTTTGTATTATATCATTCATTTTTATATTGTATCATTCATTTTTATATTGTATCATTCATTTTTATATTGTATCATTCATTTTTATATTGTATCATTCATTTTTATATTGTATCATTCATTTTTATATTATATCATTCATTTTTATATTGTATCATTCATTTTTATATTGTATCATTCATTTTTATATTGTATCATTCATTTTTATATTGTATCATTCATTTTTATATTGTATCATTCATTTTTATATTGTATCATTCATTTTTTTAATGTTACTCCCGATCGATAAGCAACACTAAACAAACAAAGAGATGTCAACTAGAAAAGATCTGGTCTGGTAGCAAGTGCATTCAATGGCTAAACACGAGTAGCAAATTTTAAGAACATTTAGAACAAATTAAGGCAGAGCAACAAAATGGCAAAGCAACAATAGGGCAGAACAACAATAACACAGAGAAACAAAAGGGAGGAGCAACAAAAGGACAGGGCAGCAGTAGGGCAAAGCAACAAAAAGACAGAAAAACAATAGGACAGAACCATAAAAGGGCAGAGAAACAATATGACAGAGAAACAACATGGCAAAGAACCATAAGGGCAGAGCAAGAAATTGCAAGGGCAACTATAGGGAAGAGAAACAAATGGACAGGGCGGCAACTTTTTTTGCAGAGCAGAAACTGGGCAAAGCAACAAAAGGGCAGAGCAACAAAAGGGCAGTGCACCAATAGGACAGAGCAAAAAATGGCATAAACACATTAGGGACACCGACAAATGCGTGGATCAACAATAGGGCAAACCTACTAAAACAAAATCGGAGACAATACTTCTTTCTATCATAGTCTGCATTATTGTTTACACTGCAACAAATGTTTCAGAGCCCAGATTGTTCTCATCAGCAAACATCTGAGGACTCACAAACATCAGAAAACATCTGAGGACTCACAAACATCAGAAAACATCTGAGGACTCACAAACATCAGTAAACATCTGAGGACTCACAAACATAAAAAAACATTTGAGGACACACAAACAATCAAACTTAACTTCATATATTTTTTTTCAATGCTATGCTCATCTGCGCTTGCAAAAGAGGAACATCACAGTAACATCTTAATTTCAGAGACAGGCGTACATGTGATTGCATAATTTCAGAGACAGGCGTACATGTGATTGCATAATTTCAGAGACAGGTGTACATGTGATTGCATAATTTCAGAGACAGGTGTACATGTGATTGCATAATTTCAGAGACAGGTGTACATGTGATTGCATAATGTAAAACAAATAACAATAAGGATGAATGGCCTTCAAAACCAAGTCCCTAAACAAACAAGCTGATAGTGTTTTATAGAGTTCTTCATGGTCAACAACACTCACTTAAATATTGTATTGACATTTATGACTAAATTGTTACTCTCACTTGCTATGTTAGTAACTGAGAGCGTCTTTTTGCCTATGGACCCCTCCTTGGACGAATATCCTGCCCGACCTCGGGGAGTGGGGGCGCAATTAAGGTTGTTAGTTGTTCCCTTCATTATTACTGTGTACATTATCAAATTTTGTTTTAAATAATTGCTTTTATCTGTGATCTGTAGAACTTTTATCTGTGATCTGTAGAACTTTTATCTGTGATCTCTAGAACTTTTATCTGTGATCTCTAGAACTTTTATCTGTGATCTCTAGAACTTTTATCTGTAATCTCTAGAACTTTTATCTGTAATCTCTAGAACGTGTATCTGTGATCTCTAGAACTTTTATCTGTGATCTGTAGAACTTTTATCTGTAATCTCTACAACTTTTATCTGTAATCTCTAGAACTTTTATCTGTAATCTCTAGAACTTTTATCTGTAATCTCTAGAACTTTTATCTGTAATCTCTAGAACTTTTATCTGTGATCTCTAGAACTTTTATCTGTGATCTCTAGAACTTTTATCTGTAATCTCTAGAACTTTTATCTGTTATCTCTAGAACTTTTTCTGTGATCTCTAGAACTTTTATCTGTAATCTCTAGAACTTTTATCTGTAATCTCTAGAACTTTTATCTGTAATCTCTAGAACATTTATCTGTAATATCTAGAACGGTCATAGACCTTCCCTTCTCCTATCCAATTTCGAATTGCGTCTTTTTCTGGGGCATGTATGGACATTTTGAGAACCATTGACATAGTATTTTATAGATAATCTAAATAGTCCGTTCAGAATCGTTTGCCGAGATGTTAAATTATTTTTATCAAAAACGTATTGTTCATTTGGATTGATCATTTGAAGTTAGGTTTAGAATAATAATGTCGCTATAGAAATATTTTTTTATCAAAGAAATGTGATCCAGTATCAAAGATACCTTATTTAACCTATATTAAAAAAAAGTTAATCTAAATTATAAACAATCGCTGGATTATGTAGATACTTACATCTCACAGCTGATTATTAAATATAAAGGCATGACCCTCACGGTAGAATGTGCACCGTTCTAAAAGTAGTTGTTTCCACTGTACATTTGTATAAAGCAATGTTACATATGGAAATTCCCGTTTAGCACCAAATATTATTTTTCCTGAACTTAGAATTATGTGAAATCAAAAACGGCTATTGACTCGATTTCAAGTCACAAGTCAGAGGCACGTCTCAATATTTACAGAATGTAGGCGGCACTAAGCATATTACCTTCTGCAAGTCTATGTGAGAATGAATCTGAAAGCGAAATATTTTACTGAGCATAACATTGCTATAAAGATTTATCAATACTTCTGCAGAGAGCGTAAAAAGGGACATCTTTATTGTTCTTTATCAAATCCTGAGAAGAGAACAATGCATATTTTAGGTTTGTGTAAACGTTCATTTGATCGAATAGTGGAAGCAAGCGGATATTTATTGCCAACAAATTCACGAAAGCAAGGAAGGAAAGAAAAGATAGACAGTTTCGATAAGGACCTAGTAAAAAGAGAAATATGTAGAATGTTTGATAAAAACGAAGAAGTGACACTTAGAAAGTTGAAGATTTGGCTGAAAACTAATAACGACATTGAAATATCAAAAACTTTATTATGGAAAACTGTAAGAAATGCAGGCTTCACCTTTAGAAAGTATGCTGGTGGAAAAAACATTATTTGTGAAAAGCCACATCTGGTAGCTCTTAGAAGCAAGTATTTACGTGAAGTGAAGGGAATGCGCGAGAATGGTTATGATATTGTGTATTTAGATGAAACTTGGATCAACGCTCATCATACAAATGAAAAGGAATGGCAGTTAGCAGATGGAAGTATTAAAAGATCAGTACCAAGTAGTAAAGGGCAACGTTTGATAGTTGCACATGCAGGTAGCAGACATAATGGGTTGTTGCAGAATGCTCATCTAATTTTCATTTCAAAATCCATTGACAATAGAGACTACCACTCCGAAATGAATGGGCACATATTCGAAGACTGGATCGAAAAAAGTATTCTTCCAATATTAGATAGACCTTCTTGTCTGATAATGGACAATGCTTCATACCATAACGTAGTGAACGTAGAAGATAGAATCCCAACATCATCAAGTACAAAAGATGCAATCAAAACGTGGCTCATAAAAGAACACATACCAGTTACCGACAGGTACTTGAAACCCGAATTGCTTAACCTTGTAAAACAGACACAACGAACAAAGATATTTAAAATAGACAAGTTAATTGAAGAACATGGTCATAGATGTTTGAGACTACCTCCATATCATGCACACTTAAATCCTATAGAGCTAATTTGGCAAAAGTTAAAGGACACGTAGCATCTACAAATACAACTTTCAAATTATGTGATATTGAGGCACTTACAAATCAGGCTCTATCAAATATACATAAAGACTACTGGGTGAAATGTGAGGATCATGTGTTACGCCAAGAAGAGGAATATTGGAAAAAGGAAGGTTTGTTGTTTGTTCAGCCGAAAACAGTAATCGACCTATTTGACTCGTCTGATTATGAATGATCATTACTCTGATTAAGTCTACACTCAAAAAAGTTTGATTTGCAAAATTTACAAGTTGATTTGTAAAACATTTCATTGCTCAATACCACCCAAGCAATTCAAAAAAATGTTATAAGCAAACCATCAACCATTACTTATAAAAATTAGCCCGCTTGATTCAATACAGAAGTTCAGATATCTTGGATCAACTATTACAGACAAAATTTCCTTACATGAAGAAATATATGTACTTATTTCAAAGGCAGCGACAACATTTGTGAAACTCACACCAAGAGCATGGAACAATATCAAATTGACTCTACGAACAAAAGATATATTTTAAATTTTTTTTACACCTGCCACCATGTAAAATTTTGTGGACACGCCTATGGGTCATCATTGCACTAGATTACTGTAAAATATTTTGTTTATGGTCGAAATCATATTTACATGGGCAAACATCAAAAGAATTCGCCGCTTTCAAATAACCGTTACAGCTAGACATCAAGTAACACATATGTTTTCGCGACATGGACATTTTAACAACGTATGCCAAAATTCATGTGAAATCATCAAGAACTTTTTGAATTATAAATCATAACATCTCGGCAAACGATTCTGAACGGACTTTTAGTAAATATTTGCCATGTAAAACTACGTGAATATTATATTTTACTTTGTCTAAACAGCGCCCGTTTATTGATTATATAAACTCAAGGTTTTCAGACAGTGTGACTTATAGTCGTGTTATATGTAATTGACACATTGGGCAAGTATGTGTCTACATGCGAGATAGGTACATCACTTTCACACAGCTTGTCTCAGAATTAGTATGAACATCAGATGGCAAGATACGATTCTGAATACCATTGTCTTTGATAGTTCTTGTATCACTTAGCATTGACACTTGTCTGATGCAGTCACAGTTTCCTTGAGCAGGTCATGTGGTACATATGTCACAGTATCGTATATCAAACATACCTCACTATGCTACGTTGAAGAGGGACATGTATTCTCATGGTGACCAAAAGAAGAGCTACAATGACGTGCTAAAAGTCTCACTGAAACCCTTGGAAAAAAATGTGATACATGGGAAGACCCTGCACGAAAGAAATATGCATGGCGATCTACTGTCACACATGCTGCATCAACTTCTCAACAGGAGAAAATGCAGCAACTCAACAGCGAAGAGTAGCTAGAAAATCTACAGCGGTCATCCCATGCCTGAATTGTCCAAGGATCTCTGTGACCAGCATATACAGCGGTCATCCCATGCCTGAATTGTCCAAGGATCTCTGTGACCAGCATATACAGCGGTCATCCCATGCCTGAATTGTCCAAGGATCTCTGTGACCAGCATATACAGATGTCATTCCATGCCTGAATTGTCCAAGGATCTCTGTGACCAGCATATACAGCGGTCATCCCATGCCTGAATTGTCCAAGGATCTCTGTGACCAGCATATACAGCGGTCATCCCATGCCTGAATTGTCCAAGGATCTCTGTGACCAGCATATACAGCGGTCATCCCATGCCTGAATTGTCCAAGGATCTCTGTGACCAGCATATACAGCGGTCATCCCATGCCTGAATTGTCCAAGGATCTCTGTGACCAGCATATACAGATGTCATTCCATGCCTGAATTGTCCAAGGATCTCTGTGACCAGCATATACAGCGGTCATCCCATGCCTGAATTGTCCAAGGATCTCTGTGACCAGCATATACAGATGTCATTCCATGCCTGAATTGTCCAAGGATCTCTGTGACCAGCATATACAGCGGTCATCCCATGCCTGAATTGTCCAAAGATCTCTGTGACCAGCATATACAGCGGTCATCCCATGCCTGAATTGTCCAAGGATCTCTGTGACCAGCATATAGCTTATTTGCTATGTACGAAATCATATTCACGGATATAACTTTCTACAGCTGCTTTTGATCACAAGATGGATGTAACAAGATGGTCATCAATCAATGCTAGTGTATCAAAATGTATCGATTATATATAGATATATAATGAAATGGACTCTGTAGAGGATTGACTCATAACTACTGTTATACGTAGGAACGCTGGAATGTTTTGGTCATAATCAGAGACACAAACAATATTAATCCAATGATAGGATTAATAACATTAGTCACCCAATAACATCGCAGAGATTAATCCAGTATTTTCTGGATTATAATTATTGTTATGCTATAGAGAAGCGTGCGGTATGTCGCCAATGGTTTCTGAACCTCCCAATTGCACAATCTCCTGCAGCGCGGTTCAAACCTGGTAACCTAGCAGTCCTTAAGTGCGCAGTATCTTTCAGAAGTAGTGCCAGATATAAAGTGACGTGACACAATGGGCACATTAATAACGGATATGGCTACAAGGTCAAGACTGCGATGTACATGAAACATGTTGACTTGTTTAAGCATGCATCTAGCTGCGAGAGATCAAGTAGTCCTGAATGGTGCGTGTTCACAAAATGTAATAAAGAAAGACTGCGTAATTTGAAAACTGTGTCTACTGATGAAATAATGTCACCTGAAGAGAGAGAATATGTCACCTGAAGAGAGAATGTCATCTGAAGAGAGAATGTGCCACCTCAAGAGAGAATGTGTCATCTGAAGAGAAAGAATATGTCACTTGAAAAGAAAATATGTCACTTGAAGAGAAAATATGTTACCTGAAGAGAAAATATGTTACCTGAAGAGAAAATATGTTACCTGAAGAGAAAATATGTTACCTGAAGAGAAAATATGTTACCTGAAGAGAAAATATGTTACTTGGGAGAATATGTCACTTGAAGAGAAAATATGTCACTTGAAGAGAGAATATGTCACTTGAAGAGAGAATGTCACAAGAGGATAGCATATGTCACCTAAGGATATAATATGTCACCGCGCGCGCGCGCACGCACACACACATAGATATATATGTATGTGTGTGTGCGTCCATCCGTGCGTGTTGCGTGTGTCTGTGTGTATGTGTGTGTGCGTCCATCCGTGCGTGTTACGTGTGTCTGTGTGTATGTGTGTGTTATTGCTGCTACTATTACCGGATAGAATGCTGGCATGTCCGTAGGAACAAGTTTAATCTTTAGAAGATGTGGGTATCCAGAACCCGTCTTCATGTCATCTTCATTAGTAAAATCTCCATTGTACATGTTCATAACATCAGCAAGACTTTCTGGAAGATCTGTGGATATTTGAGACAACTGATTTTAATTTTATCATTAAATTATTCATTTGTATTTACCTAGCATGAAACAAATTAATTGACGTTCATTGCAGGCGATCATGACAACAGTTTCAGATTTTTGTTGTTGTATTTCTTTAGGGCGAGTTTGGTTGTTCATCGCAATAAACGATTTGAATATAGACCCCCATATGGGACACATATGGTCAGATTTGAATATAGGTCCTTATTTGGGACACATATGGTCAGATTTGAATATATGCCCCTATTTGGGACACATATCAGATTTGAATATAGACCCCCATATGGGACACATATTGTCAGATTTAAATATAGGCTCCCTATTTGTATTTTCATGTCAGGCTGCACAATTTCTTTGTGTTTCTTGGTAAGGGTGCTTCTCAGCGATTCAAGAACGTTTGTGGGTGTTGTTAAACCATGCTAGGAGACAGATTTCAATTATATTATGTCAATGTTGATGCTCTTTAGACACACTTTGAGGGAGTTATGAGAACGTTTGTTCTGTCTACTAGCGAGTTGTTTTCTTTTGAGGAGCTCACAATGCACCAGCTGTTTGAGATGATTTTGTCAGGCATGCACACAACATATCTGGCCAATCTCAGTTGGGACTACTTGCACATTGTATCAATGCCTGACATGTTAGTTCTTGTGAGACCCTCATTTGGGACTTCTTCCTCATTGTAGGAATGCCTGAGATGCTGTATTGAGGACTTCATTAACAGGTATTTTATCTTCCTTCTTTACCCTTAGATGTCATGTCTACGAATACACCGGATGTAATAAAAGACTCTGTCATGTCTGCTGTACACCATCTAGGTTTTACCAAGTTTTGTATCAAGGTCACCATTGTTGTTGTTGTCTACTTGTTATTGTTTCCCCACTTGAATTTAGCATAGGTTTATTATTATATCAGAGGAATGCTACTGACAGTCATCATGCAGTTAAAGATATATATAAATGTTTTTAATGTGGTATTTGATTGCATAAAAGGATTTTTTTATATCTGTCTTACACCTGTCGCAGAAAGGTCAATGTCACGATCGTTAACACCTGTATAGGTAATAGGTGTACCTTCAGTTTTACAATTATTATCGTACATTTTTAATCGATGATACGATGATACGTGTGTATCACTTGACGTTTACGATGCATTAACAGGTAAACTGCGAGATCATAGCTAGATTAGCAACTAAAGACACAGACTCAGATTCCAACATTGACCTCGCACTGGCACCATTTCATGGAACGACATAAACTGGATAGAGAGCTCTTAAATATCATGCAAGCGACCATGTTCCATAAGTATCTCAAAAGACCGGCAAGTCAGATTGATCAATTGATCATCCTTTTAGATATGTTCCCACAAAAGAATCAGTGATTAGTAGTTAGAGGAAAATGGCATGGGAAAGCAAGTTGGTCAGACCTAAGATTCAACAGCCACCATGATGGACAAAAGAAACAAAGGCAACATGGATACTCAAAATGCAAGCGATTAAGGATTGGCAACGCAAGAGAAAACAGACACACATCGCTCTCAATGGCAGAAGGGAAGCACAAAAACAATGAAGAAGACAATCGATGCTTATAAACAAGTTGCCGAAGAAGCAAATAAAATGTGTCGGGAAAAATTAAATGAGGAGATCGCAGCGGGCAAAATATTATACAAGTTCTAGAAGCTACATAGTTCAAAGCAGAGGTGAGCAGAAACAGCCCAGTACAAACTTGAGGGACGACTCGAGGCAGACACTGACATCAGATGAGATGAAAGACAGAGTTTCTTTGACAGATATCTTCAACAAACTAATCAGGGTGACACGGATCAACGCTAAGCAGTGCTGCATACCCTGACATCCGTCACGTATATCTGGTCCAATGCTACATACCCTGACATCCGTCACGTATACCTTGTCCAATGCTACATACCCTGACATCCGTCACGTATACCTTGTCCAATGCTACATACCCTGACATCCGTCACGTATACCTTGTCCAATGCTGCATACCCTGACATCCGTCACGTATATCTGGTCCAATGCTGCATACCCTGACATCCGTCTCGTATACCTTGTCCAATGCTGCATACCCTGACATCCGTCACGTATATCTGGTCCAATGCTGCATACCCTGACATCCGTCACGTATATCTGGTCCAATGATCACCAGCTGGCAGATGTTGAAATACTGCAACTCACTATTAAGAATACATCTGATGGCACTCCAGGCCAGGATATAATCCAGTACATGTTACTCAAGGACACAAGTAAGAATATGCAAACTAAGATGACAGACATGCAATTTAATGTGAGCCTGAAACCAGGAGCAGTGCCAGAGGAGTGTATGCATAGCTATCCCGTGCCGAAACAAGGAAAAAGTGATTGTGACATAAAAGGTTATAGCATCATCACACTGCAGAATGTGTACGGCAAGATTCTGAAGAGAATTGTTGCTAGACGCATAACCAGGTAATTAGGCATCAAAGGTGTTCTCCCAAATACAGACTCAGATGAGATACAGTCAGAAATGCAGCAGTTCTTGAATATGAAGTTTATGAAGGTTTTCAGGATAAATAGAAAACTGTAGTTGCAGAGATAAACCTAAACGATGCGTGCAATAGAGTTAGTTACACCCATCTTGTCGACATGCTATGGGAGCAAGATATCCATCCCTGGATCATATGCTGGATAGCAAATGTGTTAATCTGTAGAATAGTTGCTCTAAGGTGTGGATCCTGGACGTCTGAGATCAGAACAATAGCATTTGGTCTGCCACAAGGATCTTCTCTGCCCCTAGTGCTGTTTAATGTGTATACCTTAAAGATTTCTCAATTGCAAATCTCATGCCATTTCAGAGTTTTAACATAAGCTGACGATATCCTACTATACAACATGGGCAGGAACAGAACAGATATCGCTAACAGTGTACAGAGTGGACTAGATCTGTTGTCGATATTGTGCAGAACATACAACGCTGTGATCAATCCCTCGAAAGCAACGGTCGTCTGGGGTTCTCCTTGAATAATAATCTGGTCAATGACACACAGCCAGCTGTCAGTTGCATGGGCTCATTCATTGAAAGACAACATGACTTTAAATATCTTGAGATAACCTTTGATAGAAGACCCTATTAAAAACAAAACACTACACATATGATTCAGAAGGCAAAATTAGGAATCAATGTTATCAAGGTTATGGCGCCCTTCGACATGCAGCAATGGGAACTGTTTCTGCTTCTGCACGTGATGGTGCTATCTGTCATAGATTATAGCCTTTTGTACTAACACTGTCACAGACACAAATCGATAGATTGAAAAAGTCAAAAATGAGGCAATGAGATCGGTACTGAGGTGTACTAGAGATACACCCATCTCTGCTATGAGATTTCTGCTTGATCTCCCCAGTATTAGAGTGCGACATCAGGTAACACAAGTTAAGTCGTACCTTAAAGTGACAGAATACAACCACCACCCATTACACCAACGTCTAGATGAATCAAAGGGAAAACAAATCAAGCATGGCAGATCATGGACGGCAGAGGCTAAAGACACACTGCGAAGAATATGTGAATTTGAAGAAATAGGAAAGGCGGTGAATGGGTGGAGGTAGACACTGAGAAGAAATCACTGACTAAAGTAATAATACAACTAGATAAATCATGTCAGACAGGGACTTGTATCATGGCAGAAGTTGCACTGCAAGATATCGTCCAGACTACACTCGAAACCACAAGACATAATTATCTACACAGATGGCTCAGTCAACAGAAATACAAATTCAATCTGTTGGGGTTTTGTTGCCTACAGAAACGGCGTGAAGTTGGTTGAGAAATCTTCTACATACTCCACTGTTACATCGATCATGAGAATGGAGATAGAGGGAGTTACAGCAGCTCTTAATTGGTTGATAACTGATACATCAACACACGCGGTAATACTCACAAACTCTCAAAGCATGCTGCGCAAGATAGAAAGTTTCATGCTGAGAAAGGAATGGTGGGATTTATTGAACAACTCAGTTGTCCAGAGCATTACATAGATATACCGCACTGGTCATGCTGGGGTCAGAGGATACGAGAGAGGCGACTTAATGGCAGGCAATGCATCGATAGACGGCACATTGCTGAGAAGAGATAAAGCAGACTTGATGAAGGCAGTAATAAATTCATTTCAAGATGCAGATGAGGTCAATGAGGTTGAGAACGTACACATACAGAGAAAGTTAGAAATGGGAGTATCTAGAAGTGAGGGTAGGAAAAGTAAATTTTTTGGTCAATGAGGTTGAGAACGTACACATACAGAGAAAGTTAGAAATGGGAGTATCTAGAAGTGAGGGTAGGAAAAGTAAATTTTTTGGAGAGTCCTGAAGATCACACAACCAACACCTGAGCGGAACTATGAGTCTACATACACTGGGATGGCTGCTGGAGCAGAGGGCGGAGCACTTATGGGAATGTCCCGCGTGCTGTGAAGCCTGTTTCTAATCAAGAATCAAGTAATACATGCATTTCAAAATGAAGATGAGGTTAAAGAGTCTGAGAATGTACACATACAAAGAAGGTGAGAATTATGAGTGTATAGAGGTCAGGGAAGGAAAAGTACTCTATTTAGAAAGACCCACAGATCACGTAATCAACACCTGACTGGGACTGAGTCACGTAATCAACACCTGACTGGGACTGAGTAACGTAATCAACACCTGACTGGGACTGAGTAACGTAATCAACACCTGACTGGGACTGAGTTACGTAATCAACACCTGACTGGGACTGAGTCACGTAATCAACACCTGACTGGAACTGAGTCACGTAATCAACACCTGACTGGGACTGAGTTACGTAATCAACACCTGACTGGGACTGAGTCACGTAATAAACACCTGACTGGAACTGAGTCACGTAATCAACACCTGACTGGGACTGAGTTACGTAATCAACACCTGACTAGGACTGAGTCACGTAATCAACACCTGACTGGGACTGAGTCACGAAATCAACACCTGGCTGGGACTGAGTCACGTAATCAACACCTGACTGGAACTGAGTCACGTAATCAACACCTGATTGGAACTGAGTCACGTAATCAACACCTGACTGGGACTGAGTCACGTAATCAACACTTGACTTGGAGTGAGTCCGTCTGATCATTAACTTTTCGTGGTTACCTGAGTTTTACTTTCCTCATGATTCGTGAGGTCATAAAAGAGGTTAAGGTCATAACAATATGTTTTGCAATAATTCATGGCAGTTTCAAGAGAATCCCATGAAACTTACTGAACACAAAAATCTCTGACAATATTATTGAATGCCTGTAAACGATTGATGGTCCACGAAATAATTTAGTTGAAATTCAATGCGAAAGTATGTCTCCTTTCACGACATAACAACAATATATAATCATTGGAAGATTACCGAAGGGAGAATCACAAAGTGTAGTTGCAACACAATTTAATTGGGTTAGAAGCACCATTGGTTGCCTTTACAGGCAATTTCAACAAACTGGCTCAGTGGCAGACAGGCCGCGCAGTGGAAGACCTAGATTCACAACTCCTGCCGAAGACTGCTTCCTACGGCTGTGTCACCTCAGGAATCGACTTCCATCTGTGTCCTCCACAGTTCAGTTAATGCTAGCAGGTCGTCGAATTTCAAATCAAACGGTATGGAAACCGGCTGCATGACGCTGGTCTTTTGGTTAGAAGAGCCTACAGAGGTCCTGTTCGTACTTCCGGCATCGCAAGAACCGTCTACAGTTGGCGATCCAGCTTCGTGAATGGAACGTTCGGAACGATTGGAGATGGGTCTGACTTAGTTAAACACTGAAAACTGTCTTCATGCCAAGGTAGAAACATTAATTATGTAAAATACAATTTTGATAAACGTGGGAAAAATGTTTTTTTTCTTTTTATAACAGAACATATTACTTCATCATTGCAGACTTCAAATAGATGACAAATCTATATATCTTTCTTATGTTTCCTATTTTCCGTGTGTTTTTTATCTTCCTTATGATTCTTATCTTTTTTTTATTTTCCTTAAGTCTCTTATCTTCCTTATGTTTCTTATTATCTTTGTTTCTTATCTTGATTATATTTCTTATCTTCTTTACGTTTTTATCTTCCTTAAATATCTAACTAAGTTATATATAATAATGTTCTACCTTTACTGGTGACTATGTCACTCCGTGACAAGCAGAGAAGGAGAACTATGTAAATGACTGTTGCAGACATCGTATCGCCGTGTTTGACGTTTAGTAGCAAGCATGAATCGAGAGCTTGTTCATGAACTGTGTATAACTTACAGACTCCAGGTTATATAGAGGACACCACACTATTCAGTTATAACAATTATACATACTAATTATAGGCTAGTACTTGAATTCATTGTACTGTAAAAGGAGATGGTTTGAACAGCTGGACCTCATCTACATGTGTCAAGATATGTTTGATTAATGGTAAAATTAATTGGATATGATGATGATGTTCCTCCTTCGCAAGCGAAGATCAGTATGGCATGATAAACATAAAATGCGATGGAAAAAAAAAAATTAGTAATTAACTAATTTGTTTTGTGAGTTCGTAGATGCCCGATGAGTCCGATTCGTGCACGGAAAGTTCTATTGCAGTGCATGCAGGAGTGCTGAAGGTTTGGGGTAAAAGAATTTTCGGATTTGTCCTTCCGCTTCTTGTGCTTGTGGATTGCTTGTACTGTTCTTTCTTTCGTGATGCCAGCAGTGATCTGAGTGTGCCAGGCTGAATGATCAAGTGCTATAATCTCACAGGAGCTAGGATCGATGCTGCAGTGATTAAGAGAGTTTTTTAGGTGATCCTTGAAGCGCTTTTTCTGCCCTCCACTTGAACGTTTACCTTCGCACAGCTCCCCATAGAAAAATCTCTTTGGAAGGTGCTTGTCTGGCATACGGACGATGTGGCCAGTCCAGCGGAGTTGGAACCTAGTTAGCATTGCATGGATGCTTTGCATACATGACTTCTGAAGAATTTCCGTATCTGGTACACGATCCTGCCAACGTACTCCCATGAGGTTTCGCATAGACAGTCCAGGAGGACACAGCATAAAGCAGTGTTGGTAGAACCACTGCGCGGTACACGTCCAACTTAGTTGTCAGACTGAGATCACGCCTGATCCAGACGTTGGCACGAAGGCTCCCGAATTACGCACTGGCACGAGCAATACGCAGGGCAACCTACTTATAAATTGTCGCAGTTTGTGATAGTGTGCTACCGAGATATACAAACTTATTGGCAGTATTAAGTTGTTGTCCCTTAACTGTGATCACTGGTTCTGTGTAGGGGACAACTATCTCTGGTTGATACATTACTAAAGTCTTCGCGGTGCTGATGGTGAGACCGAACGCATCATAGACCAAAGAAAAGAGATTCATGCTGTCTTGCATGTCTTTCAGACTGGTAGCATTTACTGCACAATCGTCTGCGAACAGGAGGTCGCGAACAATGACCGTCTTAGTTTTGGTCTTGGCCTTCAATCTGCTAAGACTGAATAGTCCTCCGTCAGCTCGATAGCGAAAACAAATTCCTGTACTGTTATTCCGGAAGGCATCATTTAACATGGCAGAGAACACCATGCTGAAGAGCGTCGGAGCCAGGACGCAATCCTGTTTGACACCGTTGGTCACTGGAAAGGGGTTTGAGTGTGCGCCGTCATCTTGCACGCAGGCTGTCATACTATCATGGAACTGGCGAACCATGTTGGTAAATTTTTGGGGACATCCAAATTTGGCCATGATCTTCCATAATCCTTCGCGATTTACTGTGTCGAATGCCTTATGTAGACAAATGTGGTGTAGAGACCAATGTTCTGTTCACGACACTTTTCCTGTAGTTTTCTGGCAGTGAAAATCATATCAACAGTACCTCTGTCTTGTCGGAAGCCACATTGGCTCTCTGGGAGAAGACCTGTCTCAAGATGGGCTTGCAGTCTGTTCACAGGACCCTAGCCAGAATCTTGCCTGCTATAGAGAGCAAGGATATGCCTCGATGGTTGTCGCAAGCTAGGCGATATCCTTTTCTCTTGTATAGATGTATGATGGTAGCATCCTTAAAGTCTTGTGATGTCGCTTCCAGGTTCCACATTGCCTGGAAAAGCTCTGTAAGTTTGGCAGACATTACAGGGCCACTAACAGCGTAAACTTCGGCTGGAATGGAGTCTGAGCCTGGCGCTTTTCCTACGGACATATTTGAGATTGCTTTCTCCACTTCCTCAATGCAAGGGGGATCCGATAATGAGTTATTGATTGGTATTTGCGTAATGCGCGCAATCGCTTCCTCGTTGATGATGGAAGATCAGTTTAGTACATTTAATTGGATATAAATATTAGATAACTATACCATTACGTCATTGGATGTTTTCAATTAGGGTTTAAGTACACGCCACTGAATACAATTACTTAGCATGTATAGGTCAGTCTCAGTGTTTGTGTTTACCTGGTTGCACTTGTCAAGCATGTGTGACCTGGTGTAGCACTCTGCATCATAAAGTTGTACGACAAAAAATTTACATACAAGCAATTACATACATTCATCTGTGTATGAGATCCTTAATCGGTAACGGTGACAATAATCTGCCTAAAGCTACGGACGCTACTTTCGCGTTAAAGAGGGTCCGGGTAGATGTGAGGAGAGAAAATGGGACGTAATTTTTTCTAAGAATATTGCTGCTGGCTGGACGGGTTAGAATATTGTTGCTGGATGGATGGATTAGAATATTGTTGCTGGATGGATGGGTTAGAATATTGTTTCTGGCTGGACGGGTTAGAATATTGTTGCTGGATGGATGGGTTATAATATTCAGACTTTATTACCTTGAACAGAATCTATGAAAATTTTAAACATTTAACATATATATATATATATGTTAAAAAAATGTAAAAAGTTAGTCATCAGGATATTGTCGTGTAGACAGACGGCGAGATGTACGAATTAGTCTGAGTAAAGTTGAGTTCTCTGGTCGACACTAGCGAGAGCATCGTACCACAAGTATAGTTCAAGGAACTGACCAGAAGTTGGTAATAAGTTTCGACGCGATGCATGGAATTACATGATGTTATTTTGTGTGGAAAAGTGTCAGTAAAACTGTGTTCACAAGCTACTCACGGTAAAAAATGTACATCATTTTTGTAGACATGGGGTTTTCTCACTCCAACTATTTGCAACTATCGAGAGTAAATTTACGCACAGTCACTATCATCATACTTAGTTAGTTAGTTAGTCGTCGGATCATAATCACTGCAAACTGGACACATCCATAGTTGCTCCGATCTCTCCATATATATATGGTAATATAATTACTCATTCACTATGTAATTATCTTGAATTTCCGAGTCTTTCATGAAATAATATTAAACATATCCCAGTCAAAGATAACATTAAACATCTGCGCGTGTCAAATGTAAATGATATGTCACACGGAAGACATGTGAAGTGGAATTGTTAATACATGCAAATGAATAAATGTTGAAGAGGTAGCCACGTGTGGTTATCTATATGTATGTAAATGCACACACTTTCATTATGTATGGAAGACTTTCTCATCATCACGTGCCGTCATCGCAACGAAGATTGGCTGCTTGAAACCTCCCACATATTTAGTTTCTTATATTCGTATTGCAACTTGGAAACATACAAACTGTGAATACTATGATGTTTCCCGCCTATCTGTATATCTTCCTACCAACTATCTCCGCACCTAAACTCTACCTTCGAGTCAGTTCTTCAACATAGTGCTCATCTCCGTCCATCTGAACGTTACCTTTAAGTGATGTCTTCAGCGTTGTGTTATTTATGTCACTACACTATTTTATTTGTTTTACTTTTATTTGCTTTAAGAATTCTTTCTTCATACAGTGTAGTCAGATCCTCTTTGTTGTCTTCATTTTTCTATGAAGTTTGATCTTTTCTTCTATAAATTCATATGTTAAATAGGCTGGGTGCTGCAGTACATCCTGGTCTTACTCCTCTTTTTATTTCAATACATGGTGAGTAGCTATTCTCTCATCTTATAGATGAAGCTGGAGGCGCCATTGTATTCGGGTTTCACATATGCACTCCGCCCCTTTCGACGAAGCGGCAAGATTTCTGTCGAAATTACCACACATAGATTGAAACTCGGTAACTACGATAATCCCCAGGGATCCAATACGTTACAGGAATATAGCGTTTGAAAGCAAGTGCTGTAAACGTGTGTGTTGGGTACTTGTTATCGAGAACATAAGATTAATGTGTTTGTGCGTGATAAAATTAATGTATTAGCGGGTAACAAGAACAAGTATTAACGACCTTGAATTTTCGTGAACTCCGGTGGTACGGGAGCGTGCTGAGACATTTCTCGATGACAAGAGATATTATTCAATGTAGGGCGGAAGCTGGAAAAAAACAATGTGGTTAGAGGAAGACATGGTTGGATAATAGTAAGGACTGGACAGGGTGTGAAGTTTTCAAACTCATCAGGATGGTAGAGGTTAGAGATGCGTGGATATCTTTTTGCACCAGATGTCTCAATACCACTATGACCATGACGGTAAAGTCTCAGTGTGAAACCCCAACAACCATGACGGGTTATGAGTTTTATTATTATTATTATTATTGTTAACATTTTTTATTATTATTATTAAAAACGTTACGTTTTGAACACAACTAAAGTGGCTTAGTAAATATCATGTAAATAGGAGTAGTTACGGAAACGCCAAAAAGAACACGATAAATTGTAAGCTTTAGACAAATATTGGTTTAATGGCTCAAAATTGTAGGACCACTTTCAAACAAATATTGGCTCACGGGCTCCAAATTGTAGGACCACCTTCAAACAAATATTGGCTTACATGCTCAAATTGTAGGACCACCTTCAAACAAATATTGGCTCACGGGCTCCAAATTGTAGGACCACCTTCAAACAAATATTGGCTTACATGCTCAAATTGTAGGACCACCTTCAAACAAATATTGGCTCATGGGCTCCAAATTGTATGACCACCTTCAAACAAATATTGGCTTACATGCTCAAATTGTAGTACCACCTTCAAACAAATATTGGCACACGGGCTCCAAATTGTAGGACCACCTTCAAACAAATATTGGCTTACATGCTCAAATTGTAGGACCACCTTCAAACAAATATTGGCTCACGGGCTCAAAATTGTAGGACCACCTTCAAACAAATATTGGCTTACATGCTCAAATTGTAGGACCACCTTCAAACAAATATTGGCTCACGAGTTCAAAATTGTAGGACCACCTTCAAACAAATATTGGCTCACGAGCTCAAAATTGTAGGACCACCTTCAAACAAATATTGGCTCACGAGCTCAACATTGTAGGACCACCTTCAAACAAATATTGGCTCACGAGCTCAAAATTGTAGGACCACCTTCAAACAAATATTGACTCACGGGCTCCAAATTGTAGGACCACCTTCAAACAAATATTGGCTCACGAGCTCAAAATTGTAGGACCACCTTCAAACAAATATTGGCTCACGGGCTCCACATTGTAGGACCACCTTCAAACAAATATTGGCTTACTGGCTCAGATTGAAGCAACATCTTCAAAGAAATATTGACTCACGTATATATCCTCTGTATATTTCATCACTTTCAACGAAGAGGTGCGCAGCTTTCGGTGAGAAACAGTCATAGATGTAGCATCAAGCGAGAAGCCTCAAGCATCTTCGAAATCAAAATCCGCTGTAAAAACAAGAAAACGTAAGCCAGATTCAAACCCCGGCGTAAAGAAAATATTGAATTATGTTCACTTGTCTAATTCAACAAGCCTGATCCCAGGGATCACTAAAGAAAGTTGATACGAAAACCTCAATTACTAAATATATAAATACAACAATTAATAAATAAATCAAAATAGGCAGTTTGCTTGAATGTTCCCGGCACGCGGTCAACAGCCGAGCTAACTTATTCACCCTTCTCAAGTTAGGTCGACGGTAAATCACAAACTATCTGTGTTGACATCCTAATCTTCCTAATAGTCAAACATTCAAGAGTTTGCAGGGGATAATTCTCGATGGTCCAGACGGACATTCTAATGTTAATGCCCAGTACATTTTGTTCATATTATTAATCAATTCATATTCGACGGGGATAAACCTTGACTATCCGTGCAAATCCTTGACTATCCGTGCAAAACCTTGACTATCTATGCAAATCCTCGACTATCCTGGCTAATCTTCGACTATCAGTATAAGTTCAAATACAAATACACATAGTTCAGCAACCTACATGGCCTTAAGCAGTCTATATTCGGCGGGGCTAATCCTCGATTAGCCGAATGTATTCAAATCAAAATAGATCAGCACCTATATGACCCTAAGCAATCCTACATGACCCTAAGCAATCCTACATGACCCTAAGCAATCCTACATGACCCTAAGCAATCTTACATGACCCTAAGCAATCCTACATGACCCTAAGCAATCCATATTCGGTGACGGTCCAAATAAGTTCAAATGAAAATCTACATGTCAGTTGATGACAGTTCATATAACTATCTATCTATATTCGGTAGGGCTATTCCTCGACTGTCCGGGCTATTCCTCGACTGTCCGGGCTATTCCTCGACTGTCCGGGTTATTCCACGACTGTCCGAGCTATTCCTCGGCTGTCCGGGCTATTTCTCGACTGTCCGGGCTATTCCTCGACTGTCCGGGCTATTCCTCGACTGTCCGGGTTATTCCACGACTGTCCGGGCTATTCCTCGGCTGTCCGGGCTATTCCTCGGCTGTCCGGGCTATTCCTCGGCTGTCCGGGCTATTCCTCGACTGTCCGGGCTATTCATGGACTGTCCAAATAAGTTCAAAATACAATTTAAAATATTTCAAGAATCTAACTCCAACATTTTGTCATGTGACGTATTCTCTCCAGAACGTTGTCTTCCCAATGAACTCTTTGACCTCTTCTCTGTCTTGTGCCATGCGGCTTGTATTTTTCAACGACGCATTCATGCTATCTTTAATGCCGTCAGTCCATCGTCTTCTTGGCCTGCCTTTCTTCCTACTCACAGGTGCTCTGCCCTCCATTATTTGTCTTTCTACACATTGTGCCTCCTTATTTGACAAAACAGATGTAGTTTTATGTTTGCTATTGTGTTCAGCAGTTACAAAATCCCTCCCTGCAACCCCTTAACGGGAAACATGCAGTGTTTGACAGTTGACATTTTAGTAACCAAAAAATCAGAAATATTTATTGTGTATATAATATCTGAGTTTCTCCTTTTTTTCCATCCATGATATTCTAAGTATCTTTCTGTAGAATTTCATCTCAAAGGCATTGATCTTTTTTTGCCGCTGTTTTACTTAGTGTCCATGTTTCACAGCCATATATTGTTGAATGAATGACCCTCTTACTTAGTGTCCATGTTTCACAGCCGTATGTTATTGAATGAATGACCTTCTTACTGCTCACCGACTATGTATCTGTATTATATTAAACAGAAATCTCCAATGGATGAATTTAACTGGAACGTAGAATACGATAACTCGGATGATAATTTGTCGGACATAACGTTGATAAGAACTTCATTAATCTGTATTTATGGGAGCTTGTCACACTCTACTCAAATTAGAGGACATAAACAGTTGTGACAGCAAGTTATGACAGCAAGTTGTGACAGCAAGTGGTACGGTAAAGCAACGCTCCTTTCACTTCCAGTAGTGGATATAGACATATTTCTATAATGACTCCACAAAACTTATATATATTTCTATAATGACTATAGTAAACTTATATATTTCTATAATGACAACACTAAACTTATATATTTCTATAATGACTGCACTAAACTTATATATTTCTATAATGACTCCAATAAACTTATATATTTCTATGATGACTCCAATAAACTTATATATTTCTATAATGACTCCAATAAACTTATATATTTCTATAATGACTCCAATAAACTTATATATTTCTATAATGACTCCAATAAACTTATATATTTCTATAATGACTCCAATAAACTTATATATTTCTATAATGACTCCAATAAACTTATATATTTCTATAATGACTCCAATAAACTTATATATTTCTATAATGACTCCAATAAACTTATATATTTCTATAATGACTCCAATAAACTTATATATTTCTATAATGACTCCAATAAACTTATATATTTCTATAATGACTCCAATAAACTTATGTATTTCTATAATGACTCCAATAAACTTATGTATTTCTATAATGACTCCAATAAACTTATATATTTCTATAATGACTACAATAAACTTATATATTTCTATAATGACTCCAATAAACTTATATATTTCTATAATGACTCCAATAAACTTATATATTTCTATAATGACTCCAATAAACTTATATATTTCTATAATGACTCCAATAAACTTATATATTTCTATAATGACTCCAATAAACTTATATATTTCTATAATGACTCCAATAAACTTATATATTTCTATAATGACTCCAATAAACTTATATATTTCTATAATGACTCCAATAAACTTATATATTTCTATAATGACTCCAATAAACTTATATATTTCTATAATGACTCCAATAAACTTATATATTTCTATAATGACTCCAATAAACTTATATATTTCTATAATGACTCCAATAAACTTATATATTTCTATAATGACTCCAATAAACTTATATATTTCTATAATGACTCCAATAAACTTATATATTTCTATAATGACTCCAATAAACTTATATATTTCTATAATGACTCCAATAAACTTATATATTTCTATAATGACTCCAATAAACTTATATATTTCTATAATGACTCCAATAAACTTATATATTTCTATAATGACTCCAATAAACTTATATATTTCTATAATGACTCCAATAAACTTATATATTTCTATAATGACTCCACTAAACTTATATATTTCTATAATGACTCCAATAAACTTATATATTTCTATAATGACTCCAATAAACTTATATATTTCTATAATGACTCCAATAAACTTATATATTTCTATAATGACTCCAATAAACTTATATATTTCTATAATGACTCCAATAAACTTATATATTTCTATAATGACTCCAATAAACTTATATATTTCTATAATGACTCCACTAAACTTATATATTTCTATAATGACTCCAATAAACTTATATATTTCTATAATGACTCCACTAAACTTATATATTTCTATAATGACTCCACTAAACTTATATATTTCTATAATGACTCCAATAAACTTATATATTTCTATAATGACTCCACTAAACTTATATATTTCTATAATGACTCCAATAAACTTATATATTTCTATGACAACACTAAACTTCTAGACAAAATACAAAAAGAGTGCACTCCGAGTACACAGTACAAGTACAAGGTTAAAGGTGGGGGGAGAGGGGAGTTATATCAGGGAAAGTGGAATCATTACTAAAAAATTCATTACAAATTCAATTTTCAAGTTTTAGCTCTCAAATCTGCAAACAGAATGCACACATAATTCATATATATGTGAACACAATGTATCCTGGATGCATGTCTACATATGTCTGGATTCGTGTGTCTACATATGTGTGGATTCATGTGTCTACGTATGTCTGGATTCATGTGTCTACATATGTCTGGATTCATGTGTCTACATATGTGTGGATGCATGTCTACATATGTCTGGATTCATGTGTCTACATATGTCTGGATTCATGTGTCTACATATGTGTGGTTCATGTGTCTACATATGTGTGGTTCATGTGTCTACATATGTCTGGATTCATGTGTCTACGTATGTCTGGATTCATGTGTCTACATATGTGTGGATGCATGTCTACATATGTCTGGATTCATGTGTCTACATATGTCTGGATTCATGTGTCTACATATGTGTGGATGCATGTCTACATATGTCTGGATTCATATGTCTACATATGTCTGGATTGATGTCTACATATGTCTGGATTCATATGTCTACATATGTCTGGATTCATGTGTCTACATATGTCTGGATTCATATGTCTACATATGTCTGGATTGATGTCTACATATGTCTGGATTCATATGTCTACATATGTCTGGATTCATGTGTCTACATATGCCTGGATTCATATGTCTACATATGTCTGGATTCATGTGTCTACATATGTCTGGATTCATATGTCTACATATGTCTGGATTCATGTGTCTACATATGTCTGGATTCATGTGTCTACATAAGTGTGGATGCATGTCTACATATGTCTGGATTCATATGTCTACATATGTCTGGATTCATGTGTCTACATATGTCTGGATTCATGTGTCTACATATATGTGGATGCATGTCTACATATGTCTGGATTCATGTGTCTACATATGTCTGGATTCATGTGTCTACATAAGTGTGGATGCATGTCTACATATGTCTGGATTCATATGTCTACATATGTCTGGATTCATGTGTCTACATATGTCTGGATTCATGTGTCTACATATATGTGGATGCATGTCTACATATGTCTGGATTCATGTGTCTACATATGTCTGGATTCATGTGTCTACATATTTTTGGATTCATGTGTCTACATATGTCTGGATTCATGTGTCTACATATGTGTGGATTCATGTGTCTACATATGTCTGGATTCATGTGTCTACATATGTGTGGATGCATGTCTACATATGTCTGGATTCATATGTCTACATATGTCTGGATTGATGTCTACATATGTCTGGATTCATATGTCTACATATGTCTGGATTCATGTGTCTACATATGTCTGGATTCATTTGTCTACATATGTCTGGATTCATGTGTCTACATATGTGTGGATTCATGTCTACATATGTCTGGATTCATGTACTACATATGTCTGGATTCATGTGTCTACATATGTCTGGATTCATGTGTCTAACTATGTGTAGATGAGGATGTTTAAAAAATGAAATGTGATAATATGCATGTGTGAAATGTGATAATATGCATGTGTGAAATGTGATAATATGCATGTGTAAAATGTGATAATATGCATGTGTGAAATGTGATAATATGCATGTGTGAAATGTGATAATATGCATGTGTGAAATGTGATAATATGCATGTGTAAAATGTGATAATATGCATGTGTGAAATGTGATAATATGCATGTGTAAAATGTGATAATATGCATGTGTGAAATGTGATAATATGCATGTGTGAAATGTGATAATATGCATGTGTGAAATGTGATAATATGCATGTGTAAAATGTGATAATATGCATGTGTGAAATGTGATAATATGCATGTGTGAAATGTGATAATATGCATGTGTGAAATGTACATGTCACTTCTAACACAATTGTAAGGGGGAAAATAATATCAAATGCAAGCAAATACCACAAGGATATAGATATATGTAACATGCATGGTAGGAACTAGGGAAAATAATATATCTTAAATACGTTTGTGTATACATCATGTTAATTATGATACTTTTAAAATTAAAATTTCTAAATGTGGAAGTAGATAAAGATTAAACTAATCAAGTAACAACAATTCCTTTAGTCTGTGACATAGACAACTCTAAGCAATAAAACATGTACATAATTTTTCTGTCAGATTGGTTAATATTTAGAAAAGCTATGCTGTAATAATTGCCGCTATCAAGTTGTTTATTTTTCGTTTACAACATAGGACTATTTTATAAATGAAATTTGATTCATTCGCAGCATTCTGGTTACATAGGATTTCAAGATTTATAATTGATTAATTATGCAACCTATAGATTAATTGTAATTACATTTGTCACCTCTTGCTGATCCCTTCGAATATGTAGCATTATTTTCACCAGTAATTGTATACAGGTCTTTCATTTTCATAGATGTCCGACTGTGAGTGAGGCGTGACAGTCTGAATTGTAGGTTCCTTATTAATTTCATAATTCATAGAATTTGTTTAATTCACCATGTTTGCCACGTTAAAACTGTCAAATTCACATTGTTTTTGTTAAACGGTTAATCTGTTCCCGTGACATTTGCGCTTCATAGATCTGAATAAATATTTTTTATCACTTGAAATTTTGCACACCTTCAGAAATCACACAAACATTACGACAATTTTTTTTGTAAACACGATTCAAAATCTATGTAGAAGCTAGAATAGTGTTTAGTTTACATTCTATTTGCAACAACTACCGGTTTGGGAGCATACATTATATAGAACGTGACGGGAGGTACAAATTGTTGTAAATGAGATGGCACAACTCCGTTTTCGTCTGAATGAATTTTTTAGGAACTAATAAAAGGAACACCTCAACTTCTTTGAGACATCATTCCTCATTCACTAATTAATCGATTTTAAACTTTTTAATGGATATATGTAGAGAAACAGTTGATCTTAAACTATAATTATTACAGCTGAGGGGAATTGAACCAAGTCTGTTCTAACAGCACCAAATCGCATTGCAACACAAGTAAACAGATTTTCCGTACTTGACAAAATCTTAAATTATACAATATTTGTGATGTAATATTAAAAAAAATTGTTAATGCTATATCTCCTACTATTCCCAGCTATATCTCCTACTATTCCCAGCTATATCTCCTACTATTCCCAGCTATATCCTACTATTCCCAGCTATATCTCCTACTATTCCCAGCTATATCTCCTACTATTCCCAGCTATATCCTACTATTCCCAGCTATATCTCCTACTATTCCCAGCTATATCTCCTACTATTCCCAGCTATATCTCCTACTATTCCCAGCTGTATCTCCTACTATTCCCAGCTATATCACCTACTATTCCCAGCTATATCCTACTATTCCCAGCTATATCTCCTACTATTCCCAGCTATATCTCCTACTATTCCCAGCTATATCTCCTACTATTCCTAGCTATATCTCTTACTATTCCCAGCTATATCTCCTACTATTCCCGGCTATATCTCCTACTATTCCCAGCTATATTTCCTGAACAAATAATGAAGACAGTCTCGTGTGACTGTAAACGCAATACGCGCTCACGTTCTCTATTCGATCTTCACTTAAAATAAACTCAGAATGATATTGCATATTTTATATAAAATACTTCTGATTCTTTGCAATGCACATGGTGATAGTGATATAAGCGGTTACATTTATTTTCATGCCGGGACATGTGGGCGTTCGAGGCAATGAAAGAGCGGATCAACTGGCATCGTGTGCGACTGTGGCACAGGGCGATGGGGCAATGGATCGCGCAGACGTTTTAAACTCCTTAAGAGATATAACACGCGAGAGTGAGACTAATGTGGATGATGATTCCTTTTCAATGGCTAGGATTAAAGATCAGGGATTGAAATGCGGTGTTGCTAGAGGTGAACGTTTTGGAGGGCGCAGAAGAATGATAGTCAACCAGCATATGACCGGTACTGTCAGAAGAAGTGTGATGGCGGATACACTCAAGGAGAGATCGGAGCAACTATGGACGTGTCCAGTTTGCAGTGATGATGATCCGACGACTAACTAACTAACTAAGTATGATGATAGTGACTGTGCGTAAATTTACTCTCGATAGTTGCAAATAGTTGGAGTGAGAAAACCCCATGTCTACAAAAACGATGTACATTTTTTACCGTGAGTAGCTTGTGAACACAGTTTTACTGACACTTTTCCACACAAAATAACATCATGTAATTCCATGCATCGCGTCGAAACTTATTACGAACTTCTGGTCAGTTCCTTGAACTATACTTGTGGTACGATGCTCTCGCTAGTGTCGACCAGAGAACTCAACTTTACTCAGACTAATTCGTACATCTCGCCGTCTGTCTACACGACAATATCCTGATGACTAACTTTTAAAAAATTTTTAACATATATATATATATATAAAACAGGTGCTGTGAAAAACTATCATTGTCACATCTAGCCACAATTTCTGACTTGTGTCGTAATTTAAAGTAATAGGCACATTTCCGTCCTTCCAGAATATAGTAGTATTGTTGTGCTATAAAAAAAAATATAATATATGATCCATGGCGATAACAACGTACAACCCACATCTGTATCCATGGCGATAACGACGTACTACCCATATCTGTATCCATGGCGATAACGACGTACTACCCACATCTTATGTATTTGACAACTTTCCGTCTTTATATCAAGCGACATATTCTTTCCAGAACGTTGTCTTCGTCGTGGATACTCTGAACGCCTCCGGGCAAGCAGGCCTGCATTGGCCAGAGACATGAGCATACATTATTCGATGTCGCTGGTCCATCGTCTTCTTGATCTTCCTCTTCTTCTCTTTCCTGGCACTCTGCCCTCTACAATCAGCCTTTCGATACCATCATGTCGCTTTAAGTGTCTAAAATAATGTAGCTTAATTCTTATGATGGTATATAAAAGCCACTCTTCATTTAGTTTAAGTAATTTCAAAACTTCAATGTTCTTCTTTTTCTCTGTCAATGCTATTCGTAGCATCTTTCTGTAGCACTTCCTTGATGTTTGTGATAAACTAGTTCACTTCTTATTCAAGTCTGTGTGACTTCCTTGATGTTTGTGACTTCATTTTACCAATTTCGTGCCTTTTTATTTTGTGATACAAACCACATTCTCAAACTCCCCCTGAACCTTCTTGTAGCAGGACAATGATCCTATTATATTTCCAGCAGGATACAGCCTAGGTAATAGAAATACGCTATGTCACCGTTTCTTCGCACTAATGGCCCGACGCATTCGTCTTTGGCTGGATAAAGATCATTCTAACCTGATGAAACGCTGATGGAATCCAGACGCATCTGAATCTAACATTGATGCTGATCAGGTGTATGTGTTAACTTTTGTTTCATCAGTTACAGACGATGCTGATCAGCTGTATGTGTTAACTTTTGTTTCATCAGTTACAGACGATGCTGATCAGCTGTATGTGTTAACTTTTGTTTCATTAGTTACATATTACAACTCATTGAGCATATACATTTATTAATGTTGTAACAAGAAATGATCAAAGGGCGTAGAGGATTGACTTCATTGTACTGGGGTTACCCCATTAGTACTCCGTCCCTCTCAATGTAGCGGCATACCTGTTTCAAAGAGTATCTCTCATAGCTGCACAGCTTCATTCCCATCGATAATCCCCAGGAATATTCGGGGAAAAATACACTTATTAATAAGATGACTGGAGCTGGACTCGAACCCATCGACATCTTGAGCATAAACAACTTTACCACTCAGCAAGGGAGATCTCCATATACTACACCTTCTTCAGCATAAACATGTGTTTACGTTGTCCATTTACTGAAGTAAAAATGATGTAACTCCTAGGATTGGATACGCTTATTTCAACCACCGAGGTTAATCAAATTTGGTTACATTCAATCTTTACAACAGTCCAAAAAAGTGGAGGTTACGGTTATGGTAATCCAGTCCCCACGAATTAAAAAAGTAAGTCAACTGTGCTGTTAGTGAATTAGTCGTTGGATCATCATCACTGCACTCCGAACAAGTCCATAGGTGCTCAGATCTCTCTTTGAGTGTATCTGCCATTTCACGTTGACTGGCGGTCCCAGTACGCTGTTGATTGACCATCATTCTTTCTCGCCCACGAAACCGCTCCTTTCTAGCGACACCACATTTCAAACCAAAATCCCCTATTCTAGTCATGGAACAAGAGTCATCGTCACTTATACAGTCATTTGTTCATACGATTTCCCTTAGGGCGTTCAAAATGTCTGCCCGATCCATCCCTCCGACAACAGCCGTAGTATCAGCGTGTGCGGCCACACTATCTGCTCTCTCATTCCCCCGGACTCCCGCATGTCCCCGCACAAATATAAACGTCACTTTACGCACACAGTAATTCTTCACTTCATCCAGCCACTGTTACCGAATGTACCCCACCTGCACTTTCTGTGTTGTGAATTAATTCATTAATATGTTGCGTTCAAAACAGGTTTATATGATACATATTTACGAGTTTACCCATCAACACAAGATGAAGATCAAACCAGCTTTAATCATAATAAATTCTTGTCTGCAATAAATCATTCATGTACATCTATAAAACATGGGCTCCGTGTTCATATTCTTCATATATTGCTACCAGCATTCATCTTGATGTTACTAGACTCAACCACGTAGCAATGACGCCCGTTACAAGATGTTTTCTCATTCTCCTAGCATGCTCTGAAATATTTCATGGAGTAAAGGGGGAGGAGGATTCTGGTAATTTAACTTTCTTCATTCACTATATCAGAACTAGTTCTTGATTCACTATATCAGAACTAGTTCTTCATTCACTATAGCATAACTCGTTTTTCTTTCACTATAGCATAACTCGTTTTTCTTTCACTATAGCATATATAGTTCTTCATTCACTATAGCATAACTAGTTCTTGATTCAATATAACATATCTAGTTTTTCATTCACTATAACATAACTAGTTTTTAATTCACTAAAGCATATCCAGTTCTTCATTCACTTTAGCATATCTAGTTCTTTATTCACTATAGTTGTCTAATTCTTCATTCACTATAGCAGAACTAGTTCTTCATATCTCAAATAGCTTAGGGCCTTATCGAGTCTAAATCCGGCCCTGGTTAAAACATGTCTCTGTGTGACAGTTTGGGAGATGAGAATCGGTATGTAGGGATTTGAACTTGGGACAACTGCGTCTTTCTTGTACGAGTCTGTTGTCAAAGGCCTAATATAGCGTAACTAGATGATGCTGACTTATTCTGTCTATTTCCATGGTTTTTAATGTGTGTCAACTGTTACTGTTGGCCAGCAATTTCTATGAAATCCGCTCGTTTCATTGAAAAACAACCATATTTATCGAAATGTAGCGCCTGGTTGTTGAGTGTTCCAAACAGGAGCAAACAGTAACAACACTGACCACTGCAAAGCATGTTCTAAGACGCGACTAAGTAGGTTTTGGAGTGAGGTTGGCTATTCCAACCCATATGATGCTGTTTCTCCTTCGCAAGCGAAGATGAGCTAGGCATGAAAAAGCACATTATAAAATGTGGTGAATAAGTACACAATCATTTGTGATTGTTTATTTCCATTCCATATATGATTTATGTAATTAAGTAGTTATCTGAAATCCGATGTGCCTGTTCGAAAGACGGAGACATCGCAGCTAAGCTGTAAATCATGATACAACACATTCCGTTCTCCGAGCTACATCCTAATGATAGCTTAGTTCGTTAGTTAGTCGTCGGATCATCATCACTGCAAACTGGACACGTCCATAGTTTCTCCAATCTCTCCATTAGTGTATCCAAAAGTTACACTTCTGCTGACAGTACCGATCCTATGCTGGTTGACCATCATTCTTCTGTGCCCTCCAAAATGTTCACTTCTAGCAACACCGTATTTCAAACAATCCTTGCCATTGAAAAGGAATCCTAATATTCCTACTAATCTGTACGATAAGATTATTACAATCCAAGCTACATCCTACTTATCTGAGAGATTGCTACAATTCAAGCTACATCCTACTTATCTGAGAGATTGTTACAATTCAAGCTACATCTACTTATCTGAGAGATTGCTACAATTCAAGCTACATCTACTTATCTGAGAGATTGCTACAATTCAAGCTACATCTACTTATCTGAGAGATTGCTACAATTCAAGCTACATCCTACTTATCTGAGAGATTGCTACAATTCAAGCTACATCCTACTTATCTGAGAGATTGCTACAATTCAAGCTACATCCTACTTATCTGAGAGATTGCTACAATTCAAGCTACATCCTACTTATCTGAGAGATTGCTACAATTCAAGCTACATCCTACTTATCTGAGAGATTGCTACAATTCAAGCTACATCCTACTTATCTGAGAGATTGCTACAATTCAAGCTACATCCTACTTATCTGAGAGATTGCTACAATTCAAGCTACATCCTACTGCTCTGAGAGATTGCTACAATTCAAGCTACATCCTACTTATCTGAGAGATTGCTACAATTCAAGCTACATCCTACTTATCTGAGAGATTGCTACAATTCAAGCTACATCCTACTTATCTGAGAGATTGCTACAATTCAAGCTACATCCTACTTATCTGAGAGATTGCTACAATTCAAGCTACATCCTACTTATCTGAGAGATTGCTACAATTCAAGCTACATCCTACTTATCTGAGAGATTGCTACAATTCAAGCTACATCCTACTGCTCTGAGAGAGTCTGCATCTGACTCACTATTTCTCTGTCTATATCTTTATTCTTCTCTGTACGTCTTTCTTTCTGTTTCTAGCTCTAATTCTTTCTCTGTCTCTATCTCCACATTTCTCTCTCTATATCTCTGTCTTCTTCATATCTAACTCTATTTTCTATATTTCTATTTCTTGCTTATCTGTATTATTATTTCTTTGTTTCTCTTCTTCTCCATTTCTTCTATCAGAAAAATACTGTCACCAGGTCATTGAATCCTGGAGTATAACATCTACAAGTAAGGGAGCAGTGATTGCATGGGAGTCAAGTTAAATATTCACCGGCACATGGACACATTATTGTTGATGTCAAGTTTTGCTAACCTCCCTCATCTCTTGTCAACAACTGTTAGTTTTTCAGACACTACCACAAAGTGTGATAAAAACACATCGTAAAATATGTTTTTTATATTGATCTAGGACTGGAGAAGGCACCAGAAGAACATCGTAAAATATGTTTATTTTATATCTTAATCTAGGACTGGAGAAGGCACTAGAAGAACATCGTAAAATATGTTTATTTTATATCTTTATCTAGGACTGGAGAAGGCACTAGAAGAACATCGTAAAATATGTTTTTCTTTTTTTTCATTGATCTAGGACTGGAGAAAGCAATAGATGAATCACTTCAATTTCTGCCCAAGCGAATATTGGACTTTCTGACTTTCTTGATCGGTGACTGGGACAATACATCAGGTTACACGAAGCCAAATGGCGATAGAGACTACTATTATATTAGAGTTGAACAAGTGGACGTAGAAGCCTTAAGACCGGTAATAACTCGATTCCACATAATTATACATCCATTCAGTACTTTCTTGTTTCGCTGGAATACATCTTTATTATTTTTATTCTTATAGTTCATGCTGTGTGTTCTTGTTTTTCATGTCTTTCCAAAGTCTGTCTATTTCATGTTCTGTCAATTTCTGATACCGATGTTCACCAATGCCACAAGGCCAGGTTGTCAAGCATCTTCTATCTTGGTCTTTCTCTACCCCCACTTGCTCTTCAACTTGCTTGTTGTTACAGTTGTGTTATATCTTTACTCTTCTCATGATGTGTCCAAAAAATGTGGACTTTCTGATGCGGGAAAGCAGCACTCTTTTTGAATTAATTTCTTTCAATATAATTTCATTACGCTTTGTGTTTTTAACATTTTTCTATAAAACCACATCTACGCTGCTGCAATATAGATTGTTTTGTAGATTGTAGATTCTGTAGATTGTCCAAGATTCACTTCCATAAATCATAATGTTTCTATATAACTTTTAACAAGTATATTCAAGTGGGAAGCATGACGATAAATGAAAATAATTCTTAAGGTTGACGGGAATTGAACTAGGTCCGTTCTGGCGGCAGCGAAAACTTTAAGAACTCTCTTAGCATAGACATTTATGGAAAACAAAACTGTAGTTATCTGTTTGTTCTTATCCCTAGCAATTATTGAGCAATAGAAATTGGGTATGTTTGTTTGTTTGCAAAGAGTAGGTTTCATATCCAGATGGCTCCAACTCTCGTAGGTTTGCGAGGCTTTGTAAACTATCTAGGAAGTACACAGTTTACTGTGGTATCATTTGTTTTCTGACATCACTCATTAACTGTACAAAGTAATCATTAATTGTAAAATAATGTAAATCTGATGCAAAAAAGTTGATTTTCGTTTCTTTTAGTACCATATTCTATGTACTGTGTGTACAGGTGATGTTGGATTTATGTACTCTAGTACAGGAAATGTTAGTTTTAAGTACTGTTTGTACAGGAGATGTTGATTTTATGTACCATGTGTACAGGAGATATTTTTAGTACCATATTTTATGTACTGTGTGTACAAAAGATGTTGGTTTTAGTACCATATTGTATGTACTGTGTGTACAGTAGATGTTGGTTTTATATACTGTGTGTACAGTAGATGTTGGTTTTAGTACCATATTTTATTGTACTTTGTGTACAGGAGATGTTGGTTTTATGTACTATGTGTACAGGAGATTCATCTGTGGAACTGTAATATCTGAATATTCTAACTAGTTCCCCAGAATCATTGATTTTTATATATTATTAAGAATATTTGAAGTTACGGGTACCGTAAGTATTCAATAAAATTATATATGCAGTTTGTGTAGATGATCTTGTAGTCTACCTTGTTCTGCCTGGTTGTTAGAAATTGTATTTTACTGTGATCTTTTCAGATACATGATGAGGTCATGTAGAATGTAACTGCCTGATGTCTGGCTCAATGTAGAAAGTAACTGCCTGCTGTCTGGCTCAATGTAGAAAGTAACTGCCTGCTGTCTGGCTCAATGTAGAAAGTAACTGCCTGCTGTCTGGCTCAATGTAGAAAGTAACTGCCTGCTGTCTGGCTCAATGTAGAAAGTAACTGCATGCTGTCTGGCTCAATGTAGAAAGTAACTGCCTGCTGTCTGGCTCAATGTAGAAAGTAACTGCCTGCTGTCTGGCTCAATGTAGAAAGTAACTGCCTGCTGTCTGGCTCAATGTAGAAAGTAACTGCCTGCTGTCTGGCTCCATGTGTTTGTATTTTCGATACACTACGGGAAGCAGTGGCCACATTTGTAGCGGAATAAACCATACATTGTTTAACGAAACGAACTTTCGATAAAGTCCCATAAACCGTCTTATCCATCGATATACTCGCAATGCACTGATAGAACTTCCCTTCCGGATGAACTTGGGAGTGGAAGGCTCTCAGTGCGTTGCGCGCAGATCGATGGCAGCACAAATTGCGTCTTTTTAATCTCTGAATCAGGAAGCTGTATGAAAGTACGCATAATATTAAAAATGTTTAATGTGGACCACTCTTTCCCGTAATTAACCATTTTTTTTCTTTTTATGAGAGTTTTCGCTTAATTCAGTGATATTTCTGTGATGGAATTGTTCCCTTTTATACCTTTTTTCCACTCTTTCTACTACCTCATTTCTTGAAATTTCGCAGTTCTCCGGTGTCTGCTGTAGCACCACTTTATTGTTAGTAGACATGTGATTTAAATGTTCTACAGTTGTTTTTGGGTTAGAAGATCTTTAGTTTCACAGACACTCTCAATCGAAGTTATTTATATAGAATTGCATTTATAAAATCACTGTCTACATTTTAGGCAGCGGCGATCTTCGTAGAATTTGCAGTCAATGGTACAACAGTTATGTTGGAGGTCGACACACTCACTGAAAATGATGACGGCAGCATCACTGTACAGCGTTACAACTTCACAGACTTCGACAACGGCAGTTACAAGTTTGTACATTTTCTATTTCTTGTGTACATTTTCTCTATCCTGTGTGCTAACAATGTGCATATGTCCATTCACCTTCCTCAGCGTTCATTCTCATACTCCCGCTGGATCTCTCATGTAGCAGGACAGCGGTGCTACTATATTTCCAGAAGGATGTTGTCAATAGAATGGAAATGTGTTCTGTCATCGTTTTATTTGCGTCAATGACTCGACACACCCGTCTTCGGCCGGATATATGAATTATAGTGCTAGGATGTCATCTCAAACCAACTCTTCTTTATGGATACGAATCATGGACAGTAAACAAAATTGCCATGAGCTGGAGGCAACTGAAATGTGGTTTTTGAGAAGAATGATGAAAAGTTCCTGGACAACCAAGAAAACTAATGTACAAGTATTCAATGACGCTGGAGGAAGAAGGCAAATTATTGCAAAAAATTTGAAGCGAAGAGTTTAGATAATGGTATGGAGAGTGCTTGTAATGAGAAGAGTATAACGAGAACATTTAGTAACCGATGGAAAGATCAAGTGCAGAAAAGAGTTCTCATCTCCTTCTCATCTCTGATTTAGAATAGATCACTCTATTCGGATCGCAAGAGTGAAGCATACTTGTATACGGATGTGAAAGGTGGACACTCAATGCAGACACAGAAATACGGATTCAGGCTTTTGAATATAAGGAGGACAAACGTTTGCTAAGAATTAATTATATAAAAGAATTATAATCCCACTGAAACAATTAAATAAATTTGCAAGTTATCAAGAACCATTTTTTTGACAGTGGTGAAACGTCGTAAACGTGTTTGGTTTGCGCATGTAATTAGATAAGGTTCACTTTCTAAAATTATTTTGCAAGGAACAATCGATGGTGAAAAAGGGACAAAATCTGAAACTGACAACATCAAGAAATTATTTTTCTACACTTCTCCTTATGGCCGAAGATAGAAATGTTTGGAGAGTGTTTTCTGCTGATGTCTCCAGTGTGGCACCCCTGACGGATTATGTGTTGCTGATGTCTCAAGCGTGGCATCGATGACAAGCTGTATGTACTGATGTCTCCACTCTGTCACCCCTGATGACCATGATGGGTTTTGTGTGCTGATGTCTCCAGTTTGGCACCGCTGAAGTCCCTAACGCAATGTATGTACCGATGTCTCCAGTGTGGCATTCCTGAAGTCCCAAACGAGCTGTATATACTGGTGTCTCCAGTGTGGCATCCATGACGAGCCGTTATATCTTATTATTGTATGATATTGGACTCCGTCATTGCAATAAATAACTTTACTCTTTTTTATATTTTATTGTAGAAACGCTAACTAAAATGAAACTAAACAACAAATATATTAAAATTAGTAGAGTATCCTGTTCGGGACATAGCCATCAACCCAGAATTTCAGACTGTAGTGATTTTATGGGCAATATAAATACGTTCAGTAGATTGTCATTGCTTTCTGAAAGGTCCAGATGCACAAATGCCTGTGGCGGGGATCGAGCTCGTCAGTGTGTGTGTGTGTGTGTGTGTGTGTATGTGTGTATGAGTGTATGTGTGTGTGTGTGTGTGTATGTGTGTATGTGTGTATGTGTGTATGTATGTATGTATGTATGTATGTATGTATGTATGTATGTATGTATGTATGTATGTATGTATGTATGTATGTATGTATGTATGTATGTATGTATGTAGGCATGAGGAAGTATAGTTCATGTCAATGATCTGCCTGCTGTAAAATGAAATCACTGCCACTTCCCTTGCATTAGGTCACTTAGCTACACTTCTCTTACATTAGGTCACTTAGCTACACTTCTCTTACATTAGGTCACTTATCTACACTTCTCTTACATTAGGTCACTTAGTTACACTTCTCTTACATTAGGTCACTTAGCTACACTTCTCTTACATTAGGTCACTTAGCTACTCTTCTCTTACATTAGGTCACTTAGCTACACTTCTCTTACATTAGGTCACTTAGCTACACTTCTCTTACATTAGGTCACTTATCTACACTTCTCTTACATTAGGTCACTTAGTTACACTTCTCTTACATTAGGTCACTTAGCTACACTTCTCTTACATTAGGTCACTTAGCTACACTTCTCTTACATTAGGTCACTTATCTACACTTCTCTTACATTAGGTCACTTAGCTACACTTCTCTTACATTAGGTCACTTAGCTACACTTCTCTTACATTAGGTCACTTATCTACACTTCTCTTACATTAGGTCACTTAGTTACACTTCTCTTACATTAGGTCACTTAGCTACACTTCTCTTACATTAGGTCACTTAGCTACTCTTCTCTTACATTAGGTCACTTAGCTACACTTCTCTTACATTAGGTCACTTAGCTACACTTCTCTTACATTAGGTCACTTATCTACACTTCTCTTACATTAGGTCACTTAGCTACACTTCTCTTACATTAGGTCACTTATCTACACTTCTCTTACATTAGGTCACTTAGCTACTCTTCTCTTACATTAGGTCACTTAGCTACTCTTCTCTTACATTAGGTCACTTAGCTACTCTTCTCTTACATTAGGTCACTTAGCTACTCTTCTCTTACATTAGGTCATTTAGCTACACTTCTCTTACATTAGGTCACTTAGCTACACTTCTCTTACATTAGGTCACTTAGTTACACTTCTCTTACATTAGGTCACTTAGGTACACTTCTCTTACATTAGGTCATTTAGTTACACTTCTCTTACATTAGGTCACTTAGCTACGATCCAAATGACACTGCTGGCCTCTCACAAAATGACCTCCATGGCAGCTCATCATGCAATGCTCACTACACGTTTATAGACGAGACGACATTAGCTGGATACTGGCCAGAATGTACACAGGTGACCAGTTATGGGGTAAGTGTTGTCTTTGTCATAGAGACAATATAGCGATCAAATATGTCATAAACAAACTAATAATAAAATGTACGCAAGAATCAGCTTTATTAACAGTCAAACAAAAAAGTTGCTGAGCTTTGCTCGTGTCACCTGATACGACTTCCTGTATGTAGAAATCTTGCAGTTTACAGTTGATTCAAGTAGGAAGCATGAGGATAAATGAAAATAATTCTTACAGCTGACGGGAATTGAACCAGGTCTGTTCTAGCAGCACTGAATCGCTTTGCAACAAAAGTAAACAGGTTTTCCGTACTTGACCAACCACATCCCCAAAAAAGATGTGGCCCGGTCAAGACTTTCAGCCTGTGTACTCAAGTCACTGAGAACAAACCAATATAAACAAGGACTATTACAACATCAACGAACATCCAGTTTACAGTGGAGCGTAGAAGAAGCAATGTGGGATAGAGAAAATCATAGGTCAATAGGATTAAAGAATGAAAAGAAAGGTTTTAATGTTGTACACTCGCGTCAGCACTGCTGCTGGCAGGAGATAATCGAGATCTACTTGCGTTGGCGCATTATATGCAGTATCGAAAGCCCTAGAAGAGTTGGGATATACTTTACAAAATGTGTAACATATGCGGCTTTGGATGTAGCCATCAACACCCTTTTTAATATTTTAAAATCTAAGACTTGAATTAGTGTATTCAACATTACCATTATAATTAAACATTTGATGAGGAGGTGCCATTAACTTCAAGTTTAAAATAATTATGTAAATTAACATTTACATAATTTTTTACTTCAACTTTGGTCAAGCACCCATTCCTCCTAGTCCCGCTCATAAACAATTTCAGAATGTGATTTCTCGCCTGACACGATCGTTCCTCCTGTCGACTCAGCTATAAATTGGTACCTGACGCTAGAGTTTGGGAAGGTCAACACAGTAATAAAGGGAACTGGCCATCCCAACTAATAAGTTGACATCTTATTGTTGATGCAACTTCGAACCCACCTTCACATCTTATTGTTGACGCAATTTGAACCCACCTTCACATCTTATTGTTGATGCAACTTCGAACCCACCTTCACATTTTATTGTTGACGCAACTTCGAACCCACCTTCACATCTTATTGTTGACGCAACTTCGAACCCACCTTCACATCTTATTGTTGACGCAACTTCGAACCCACCTTCACATTTTATTGTTGACGCAACTTCGAACCCACCTTCACATCTTATTGTTGACGCAACTTCGAACCCACCTTCACATCTTATTGTTGATGCAACTTCGAACCCACCTTCACATTTTATTGTTGACGCAACTTCAAACCCACCTTCACATTTTATTGTTGACGCAACTTCGAACCCACCTTCACATTTTATTGTTGACGCAACTTCGAACCCACCTTCACATTTTATTGTTGACGCAACTTCGAACCCACCTTCACATTTTATTGTTGACGCAACTTCGAACCCACCTTCACATTTTATTGTTGACGCAACTTCGAACCCACCTTGACATCTTATTGGTGACGTAACATATGACCAGCCAAGATTTCCACACACGCTGGATTTCATTCGTAAGTGGGTCTCACTAGTAAGTGGGTCTCACTGGTAAGACTCGCAGACAATCTGTTTGCGTATTCTACACAGGCTGGATTTCACTGGTAAGACTTCAGACATTATGCTAGCAGTGTATATTATATAAGACAATTTTCTGGAAGTGATATAATCATATAGCAATAAAAACTGATAACAGACACATGATGATGATATGTTTCAGAATCATCCAGCGTATACCGATTATCTCAACTGTGACCATTTTATAACTAATGATCCGTTTACTGCATCATCCACCAGCCTGCCTGTCGATATGAAACGACTCAAACCAAGGTACGTCTCCTGTTTGTTACATCTTGTATGAAACGTCAGCTACAGAACATATTAAACCTTGAGTTTTTCTAGTATTTGCCATTGCATACAATCAATAAATCAAATCATTGAGCATCCATACAATCATTCATTCAAAATGTTGGGTCCACATGTAATCAACCCTTTACGTCATTGAACCTCCTTGCAATCACTCATTCAAATCATTTAATCTCCATGCACTCAATTATTCAAATTATTTGGCCTACATACAACAATCATTCAAAATAAAGATCATCCTTACAATCAGTCATTCAAGTGAATGAGCCTCTATACAATCAATAATTCAAATTATTGAGCCCCCATGCAATCAATCATTCAAATTATCGAGCCCCCATACAATTAATCATTCAAAATATTGAGCATCCATAGAATCAGTCATTCAAGTGATTGAGCCTCCATAAAATTAATCATTCAAGTCATTGATCTTCAATAAAATCAATCATTCAAATTATTGAGCCTTCATACAAGCATTAGTCAGCTATACATTGACACAACTTCCTCTAGGAAGCCTACGTCTAGGGTATGTAAACATACATCATTGGAGCATACACCATGGAGAAGTGATGGTCATTTGCCTCTATTCTTATATGCCTTTTCAGAGTCATGCCCTGTGAATCCCATCTCTTTTCAGAGTCATGCCCTGTGAATCCCATCTCTTTTCAGAGTCATGCCCTGTGAATCCCATCTCTTTTAAATCATTCCCGGTCTGGCAGATTCTTCATGTGTTCCTATGTCTTTCCCATTTCGCCTGCTGGTTCCATGTTGTAATCTTCTAGCTATATTTATTCATTAGTTTTCTGAGAATATGAAGAAACAATTTTCATCATTTAATCTGGGTACCTCCCCGTTCTTGTTATGTTTCTCTCCATAGTTCTTAATAATGTTTAATAGTGTGTCCTATCACCTAATGTTTAGTAATCTTTCGGGGCAGCAGCCACACCCCGATAACGGTTTTAACAGGCCGGCAAACTAGGTGAGGGTAACCGAGGGGCTCGAACCCGGAGGTAAACACAGAATATCTGCCCAAACATGAGAAGCCTGGACAACGCGGATGAAACATCTTATGTTCAACTGGCTGGAAGGCAGTATGTGATATAGTATCAGAAGTCTACGATGTAGTATCTTATATTACATCCGCCTCATAAAATAAAGTGTTACACCTTATATTAATTTACATCCGCCTCATAAAATAAAGTGTTACACCTTATATTAATTTACTTCTGCCTCTTAAAATAAAGTGTTACACCTTATATTAATTTACATCCGCCTCATAAAATAAAGTGTTACACCTTATATTAATTTACTTCTGCCTCTTAAAATAAAGTGTTACACCTTATATTAATTTACATCCGCCTCATAAAATAAAGTGTTACACCTTATATTAATTTACATCCGCCTCATAAAATAAAGTGTTACACCTTATATTAATTTACATCCGCCTCATAAAATAAAGTGTTACACCTTATATTAATTTACATCCGCCTCATAAAATAAAGTGTTACACCTTATATTAATTTACATCCGCCTCATAAAATAAAGTGTTACACCTTATATTAATTTACATCCGCCTCTTAAAATAAAGTGTTACACCTTATATTAATTTACTTCCGCCTCATAAAATAAAGTGTTACACCTTATATTAATTTACTTCCGCCTCATAAAATAAAGTGTTACACCTTATATTAATTTACTTCCGCCTCATAAAATAAAGTGTTACACCTTATATTAATTTACATCCGCCTCTTAAAATAAAGTGTCACACCTTATATTAATTTACATCCGCCTCATAAAATAAAGTGTTACACCTTATATTAATTTACATCCGCCTCATAAAATAAAGTGTTACACCTTATATTAATTTACATCCGCCTCATAAAATAAAGTGTTACACCTTATATTAATTTACTTCCGCCTCATAAAATAAAGTGTTACACCTTATATTAATTTACATCTGCCTCAAAATAAAGTGTTACACCTTATATTAATTTACATCCGCCTCATAAAATAAAGTGTTACACCTTATATTAATTTACTTCTGCCTCTTAAAATAAAGTGTTACACCTTATATTAATTTACATCCGCCTCATAAAATAAAGTGTTACACCTTATATTAATTTACATCCGCCTCATAAAATAAAGTGTTACACCTTATATTAATTTACATCTGCCTCAAAATAAAGTGTTACACCTTATATTAATTTACATCCAGTCTCATAAAATAAAGTGTTACACCTTATATTAATTTACTTCTGCCTCATAAAATAAAGTGTTACACCTTATATTAATTTACATCTGCCTCAAAATAAAGTGTTACACCTTATATTAATTTACATCTGCCTCATAAAATAAAGTGTTACACCTTATATTAATTTACTTCTGCCTCTTAAAATAAAGTGTTACACCTTATATTAATTTACATCCGCCTCATAAAATAAAGTGTTACACCTTATATTAATTTACATCCGCCTCATAAAATAAAGTGTTACACCTTATATTAATTTACATCCGCCTCATAAAATAAAGTGTTACACCTTATATTAATTTACTTCCGCCTCTTAAAATAAAGTGTTACACCTTATATTAATTTAAATCCGCCTCATAAAATAAAGTGTTACACCTTATATTAATTTACATCCGCCTCATAAAATAAAGTGTTACACCTTATATTAATTTACATCTGCCTCAAAATAAAGTGTTACACCTTATATTAATTTACATCTGCCTCAAAATAAAGTGTTACACCTTATATTAATTTACTTCTGCCTCATAAAATAAAGTGTTACACCTTATATTAATTTACTTCTGCCTCATAAAATAAAGTGTTACACCTTATATTAATTTACTTCCGCCTCATAAAATAAAGTGTTACACCTTATATTGATTTACTTCCGCCTCATAAAATAAAGTGTTACACCTTATATTAATTTACTTCTGCCTCATAAAACTGTTACACCTTATATTAATTAACATCTGCCTCATAAAATAAATCATACCTTAACGAGCCAAGGATAGTCATGAAATTGAACATAAACATGAACAGGAGCAATACTTGGCAGGTTTCTCTGTAGCTCATGTTCCTTCTGAGTATCATCATGTATCAAACCCTGAACAGGAGTTGGCAGTCAATACTGCTGTTTGAGACTTCGGTACTATCGTCGAGATGTGCCAGTTAACATTGACTTTTCGAATCCTTGGGGTGATGGGTATCTTATAAACAGTACAAGAAAGAGAGTTTACCCTTGACATGGATAGACAGTTATGTGGGTTAGATAACCATCACCGCTTGGAATGATCAAGTCTATGTGGATCGGGAGATCGCGATGATAGATCTTCTGTTAAACTTGAGTCAATCTTCCCCATCTGTTTAAATGGTATTTGATATTTGACATATTCATCCATCTTCTGTTTAATGGTATTTGATATCATGTATCCATCTTCTGTTTAATGGTATTTGATATCACACATCTATCTTCTGTTTAATGGTATTTGATATTATGTATCCATCTTCTGTTTAGTAGTATTGGACATTATGTATCCATCGAGTGCTGAGATGTTATATCAAACCAATTCTTTTTTATGGATGTGAAGTTTGGACTGTACACAAAAAAATTCAATGCGAATTAGAGGCTACAAAAATGTCGTTTCTGAGAAGAATGATGAAAATACCACGGACAGCCAAGAACACTAATGCAGAGGTTCTCATTGATGCTGGCGTAAAAAGATCAATCATATCAAACATTAGAGGCAGACAGTCAAGGTTTCTAGGGCATGTGCTGAGAAGAACACAGCTTGAACACTTAATAACCACTGGAAAGATCAAATGGAGAAGAGATAGGGGACGGCAAAGAGAAAAGTTGCTAGATGGACTAGTATCGTGGCATGGTAGAAGTTCACCAACCGAGCTTATTGACAACACAAGAGACAGAGAGTCGTGGAGAAACATGATCGCCTACGCCATTCGGCATGGCACTTGATTGATCCATCTTCTGTTTAGGTGGTATTTGACATCATGTATTCATTTCTTATTTATTGCCCTGGCATCTTACCCACACCCCCCCTGTTTTGGTATTTTCTAAGATATCAGCCTGAGGCCCCCCCTCCCCCCACACCATTATTTCTAGATAGGATGTCATGAATTTTGGCATATTTTCATATAGTAGTTTGCCGTTGCTTTCTGAATTGTTCTTGTTGATTATCAGTTTGTCTCTGATGCGAGCTCGACAGACACCATGCCCGGCATTCGCCCCTGCTTAAATTCATACTCTAACAATCGACCTTCCGCCTCCTCTACCGGAGGCATTGTGTGCTGGTGGAACGTGCTAGAGTTATGTCCTTGACTATGAGTTCGTAGATGGCTAATAAGCCTTATTCTGACCGCAAATGCCCTTAGTCAATTCAAGCATAAAATGACCCACACCTCATCCTCCATAAAACAAAACATTTTGTTTCCATTATTAATTTGTATTATTTTTATTTATTATTATTGTTATTATTTATTGTTATTATTATTTATTATTATTGTTATTATTATTATTATTGTTAGTATTAGTATTATTACTATTAATCTCATGAAGAAATGTTAAAAACAGCAAAAATACAGATTTATTGTCACGTCGTCTCATCACATACAAATCATAATCATGAGCGCTGCCAGTATCATCAACACAAAATCAACTCTGACATTTTTTATTTCAGGAAACCATTGTTGAGAGCTTCACCAACCTACATCAGCACTTGTGACCAGATATGTCCCTATTCCCCTTGAGATTCAACTTACGAATCGGGAATTTATTAGTTCCAGGCGAGATAATTCATAATGTAGCCACAAAGCTATTTATGTGTTACCTCCCTTAGTCATCAAGCTATACAAAAACCTGTTTATGAAAGGGGGATAACAATTAAATTTTCAGATTTGCATCTGTTTTAAGGATAATCCATCGCAGCGAGGATTTTGATTATTTTAATTCTATATTCTTGCACAGATCTAAATGTAAAATATATCGTAAACATATATATTAAGGAAATTTGTCAATATTAAGGAAAATTATAATGCTTAAGCAGAAAATAAAGAATTGAAATAAATAACAATGTTTTGTCTTAGCATTTATTTGAAGTCGTTGTGACAGGCTTACCTAAACCGTGACCAACAACATTTCTAAAGGTTAAAAAGCTGTGATATAAACTAAATTGGACTCGCATCTGCAGTTGAAAGTCACATAACTCTCCACACAAGGGGTACAAATTAAATGACCAAAAATGACATCTTACCGTGTAATCTTTCAAATATGTGTCATGTCTTAAGCTGTCAACGCTGAGTCGGAGGCAAAAACAAAATATATGTGGTAGCTGTGGCAGCTGAATTGTGGTAGCTGTTTGAGCTGTGGTTTCTGAGTTGAGGTAGCTGTATATTTTGTGTTTTTCTATACTTCATTGGTTGGTTGGTTAATGGCTTGTTTGATTAGTTTTTGTGTGTTTATTTTCTGTTTAGTTGGTTGGTAAATTGGCTGGCTGGTTCGTTGGAGGATAGGTTGTTTGGTTGGTTGAATGGTTGGTTGTTATTGCATCGGTGCATGGGTTCTCATACCGTCCGATTCAATATTGCTGTGTGATATATTCATGTTATTTGTGATGTGTTTATTTGTTCCACATAGGGTGTTTTATTTATCTACCCCTCCCCCTGTGGTAGAAATGTTCCACATAGGGTGTTTTTTTTATCTGTCCAGAGTGTACAGTATGGGAATCAGTTCTCTCGTACAACTGGCTCTACTAGCAATATGACCACTGATGTCAGTACAAGCACAAATAAAATTTAATGTATTAGTTACCACGCAGAAGTTTGATGTGTAGGGCCACTATCGTAAACAAACCAGCAACAAAAACACATTTCAATTGTCTGTACTACACCCTGCTGGAAATCTAATATCAGCATTAGACATGCGGACAGACATGCAAGACAGACTTGTGCATGAGAAATACCATATCCGGAATTTTGAACGCGAAGACGAAACACGAGCAGAATTGAAATTCCTCATTTACATTGTGTTTCAGGTTGTGAAATTTGTCAGAATATAATCATTTACACTGTGTTTCAGGTTGTGAAATTTGTCAGAATATAATCATTTTAGTTTATCTAACATTTATCAACACTGTAGCAAAGAAATTATTGTACACATGATTACAAAATTGTTGTACACATGATTACAAAATTGTTGTACACATGATTACAAATGTCCTCAGAAATATTCTGTCGTGACAATCCCCTTCTTGATGTTGAGTGTATTTCATATTTCAGCATGACAATCCCCTTCTTGATGTTGAGTGTATTTCATATTTCAGCGTGACAATCCCCTTCTTGATGTTGAGTGTATTTCATATTTCAGCATGACAATCCCCTTCTTGATGTTGAGTGTATTTCATATTTCAGCGTGACAATCCCCTTCTTGATGTTGAGTGTATTTCATGAGTGGTTTTTTTTTCTGACAACTAATCTTGGCAAGGGCTGACATATGTTCCGAAAATACCTGGCAGTGGAACCCTGGCAAGTGACAGATATAGATGAATATATATGTTATTTCAGATCAGTGTCATTATCTTCAAGTATTTTCTTATATAAAAATCTGATTCAAGTGAGTGTTCCAGTTATGCGCTAGTGTCATGTGTCATGACAAAGAGATTCTCTTACGTCCTATACAAAAGGATTTCACAAAATGTTCGATAGATATTTCAGACGCTGTTAAAATGATCTGTGCAAACTCTTCTCCAACATAGATTTGTGCACACAATCAGCAAAAGTTGGACTTATCATGGCTGTTGTAACTGAGGGTATAATTTCGTGTACCTACAAAGTAACAATGCATAAACCCCACCTCCCTATCATTGGCCGTGGGAACACTTCAAGTGGAGATACTTGTTACATTGTAGGTACAATTATGTTATATACTACTAATTAGGTATAGAAAGATACTTGCTACTTTAAGGGTACGGAAACTGCTTGCTACTTTGTAGGTCTCTTGTGTTTCCTGAGGTTGTTTGTTATCCACTCTTGCCGTTGCGTAAGTGATGACTGGAGCTCTAGTTTGTATTCCAAGGCCAGTTGTTTCACCTCGGCTGTGTTATAACCATGTTTGTTCAAGATGTTTTCTATCCATCTTTTCCATTTCCTTCCTCTGGTTTTTTTACCCTGATCTCATTTGGTTATATGCCTTCACATGTAACTTATCGTGATGCATTCTCATAATGTGGCCAAACCACTTATTCTGCTATTTTTCTGTGTATTCTGTGCAATGTGTTATATCTATTCTTTCCCTGATGTCTTCATTTCGTAATCTGTCAAGCCTGGTGACCCATATATCTTTCCTCAAGCATTTCATATCACAGTTACTATTTTTCTGTAGAGACCAGGTTTGGCACTGGTAACACAGTGTTGGTAGGAATATACTGTAAATTCTTTGTCTTTTAACTTCCATCTCGATCTTGGGATGAAGAAGTACTGGTGACAGTTGATATGTTACTGCATTTGCCTTTTGACATCTTGTCTCTATCTCTCAAACAAGGTTTCAATTTTCTGTGAAAATGCTACCGAGATATTTGAACTCTGATACTTTGTAGGTATGAGAAGATATTTGTTATTTTGCAGTTACACAAAATTACACTCTCAGCTACAATAGATATTCTTCTTCTTCAGCGTTCATTCTCAAACTACCTGCTGAATTCTCTTGTAGCAGGACCATTGTCCTACTAGATTTCCAGCAGGATGTAGTCCAATGAATGTAAATGCATTGTATCACCATTTTATTTGCGCCAATGGCCCGACACATCCGTCTTCGGTGTGAGAACAATAGATATGATGCGTGAAGTTTATTTTAGATCTGGCCGGATAATTATTTTGGAGAACTTGCATAAAATTGAGGCATTATTGGAGATTCCTTTGACGAAGTAATCAAATCATTTACTGTGTGTTAAAGAGATCACGGGTTCAAAATGGAAGCGGGGACTTCTGGTTTATGAATATTTATTTCTGAGGCTCCTGAGGATTATACTTGATCTTGGAATATTTTTTCGTGCCAGAACATGTGGGTGTTCGAGGCAATGAAAGAGCAGATCAACTGACATCATAAGCGATTGTGAAACAGGGTGATGGGGATTGAGCTGATGTTTTGAACTCCATAAGAGATATAGCAAGCAAGGGTCAGTCTAGTGTGGATGATGATTCATTTTCGATTAAAGAAGAGTTTGAAATGCGGTGTTGCTAGAAGTGATTCTTTTGGATGGAGCAGGAGAATGATGGTGAACCAACAGAGGACCGGTACTGTCAGCAGAAGTGTAATCGCAGATACACTCAGGGAGAACAACTATGAACGTGTCCAGTTTGCAGTGACGATGATCTGACGACTAACTTACTAACTTGGAAAGTTTGTGCTCTCAATAGATACTCTCGTCAAGAAACTTGCCTGCAACTATATAATAGTTAGTGCTAGACAGGGATTCATATGTAAAACATTAAAACTGTTTCAACTGTGTTTCCATAGAAAATGTAAGTCACTATAATAATAAAATATGTGACGTTAGTCACTGGGTTGTGTTATATTATTGTTGTATGCTTGATAATCAATTCTAGTTATTAACTATCAGGAATATTTATCAGGAACACACAAAATGAACACTATGGTGTAAGTCTTATTTCTGACATACTAATGACAACCTAAGATATAATACGTTGGTTTATGAAGCGATATATTGCACATAGAAATATGTACACATTTATGACAATACAGTGCACGTATCTTAAATAGCCAGAAAAGATCTAACAGTGAGGCATATCCAGCTGACATGTTTTCTTATACATTTTTGGACATTCATATTTTTTATATCATTCACTGTTACATTATTATATATCAGAACAGACGAAGATGTTATGATCAAAACGTCAACTGTTTTCGTCCTCATGCTTTTTATTAGTACTGGTATGTACTTTAGTACTTTTTATTAGCACATATTAACGTGCAGGTACTACATGTAGGGAAGTACCATGATGTCATATCAACAAATAACGTGCAGGTACTACATGTAGGGAAGTACCATGATGTCATATCAACAAATAACGTGCAGGTACTACATGTAGGGAAGTACCATGATGTCATATCAGCAATAAGAAATCCCTAATACGTCATATTAAGAAAACGCGATTGAAACACTTGATATGTTTTGTATGTGACTACTTTCCTAGAATTGAAATATTCAAATTGGGGGCTCATAATGTGTAGACCATAGACTTCATTAATTTCCCATATTCCATCCCTCTCAATGAAGCGGCACACCACCTTCCAAAAGTACCCCTCCTAGCACGTAATTCGGTTGCTCCAAACTATAATCCTAGGGATCTCTGAAAAAAATATACTTTATAAACAAGACGCCGCAATTGAGACTTGAGCATAAAGCGAACGGCTTAACAGCTACACCAAGGAGAGCCTCAAATAAAATAAACATTTTACGAAATAATTCATTTGATTTAAAATGTTACAGCACAATTGACTTACCTGCCTTTTACCTGTTTAAGTATATATGACACCTGGCGAATGGTATCTGTGTCTGGAACTGGTTGCACTAAAGTTACATTGTCACAGGTGTAGGTTATAGAACTCACAGGATGTTGCTAGAAAAATACACAAAAACTATCAGAATGACATCACATTTCATTAGAATACTAGCTAATCCTTAACATCATTGTCTATTGTATATCCCCAAGTGGATGATTTTCAGAATATCCACACTTGCTGTTAATCATAGGGGTCATTGACTGGGAACTTTAGTTGTTTATCCAAGGTCAGATGTGTCACCTTGACTGCATTGAATCCGTATTTGTTCAGTGTTGTCTTAATGTTATATATCCAACTTGTTCTAGGTCTTCCTCTGGTCTTGTTCCCGGATCTTCTCATGTTATAAGTTCTTGTTGGTAGTTTGTTATGGTTCATTCTCATAAGGTGTTCAAACCCATTTTATTTGTTGTTTCTCGATGTATTCTGTGCATGGTCTTATACCGATTCTTCTCCTGATTTCATCATTTCTCATTTTGTTTTGTTTGGACACTCTTGCAACTTGTCTCAGGCATTTTATCTCACATGTTGTAAGTTTTCTCTGCTGGGCTGCTGTCAGCATCCATGTCTGGCATTGATAGCGGAGTGTTTGCATAAAAATAATGTTTATCATCTGTCTCTTGACTTCCATCTTGAACTTTGGGTTGAGCAGTAAAGGCGATAGCTGGTATGTCACTGTTTACTTTCTGACATCTTGTCTCAATCTCTCTGGTCTAATTTTCCATTGTCTTTGTATTTACTTCCCAGGTATTTAAGTTTAGAAGTTTGTTTCATTTTAGTTTTGTTTGCTGTTATTGTTCAATGGATTTGGCAACTTGCTTATTTTCATTACTTCTGTTTTTCTGAGTTTTTATATGTTATACTTGTTGGTGTATGCACCTCTTCGTAGATAAGGATTTGATCATCCGCAAATATATTGATCAGCAAACAATCAATCATCAGCAAATAGATGATATAATCAGTGAATTTACAATATATATGATGTGTGATTTAACCATAATTTCACATCAGGGTTGCCACATAGTTCAAACTATTTATGGATACATTTTAAGAAATAAATAGCCAGACTCATAATTTGTATACAAAAAAAAAAGATATCTAAAACACAACAAGAGTTCAAATGCAGTGATTTACAATAAAAAGATATATTTCTATCTAGTGAAACTTAGACATTAAATTGAAATTTGTTTTTAGCTGTGTTTTAACAGTTCTTCACGAAAATAACTTTCATCGCAAAAACATGTAAACATTAATATATTTTGATACTGGCTAGGATTTTTTTTCTTTCTTTAAATCGTGAAAGACTACATATAATTTAGCATGAAATATCAGATATGGCAACCTCATTTCAGACAGTAATATCATTGTGTTGGTTACTAGTGACGTCATCATTTCATGTTAGCATGAATTGTACTGGTCATGAGTTTTGTGTTGTAACGTCACTGATCTCCACAAGAACCATCTAGCTGCTTCTAATCTTCAACAAATTCCTGGATTTTTCCTTCGCCATGATGTATTCACTTTTAGATACATAGTTCATAGCACGGGTCACATAAAGAGGCGGTTGTTACCAAAAATTGCTGAGATTTCACCTTTTTGTACCAATTCACACAGAAATTAAGTGCGTGTCTCTAGGATATTTTCAAGTCGAATATCTCATGCAGCTACAATGTAATACCTACAACATATGAAGTATCTTCCCGTACCTACAAAGTAGTTAATAAAAACAGCTCGAGATATGTGACAGATCGTTCACGTTCTGGTCAGACAAAGTCGTGTGACAGATCGTTCAAGTTCTGGTCAGACAAAGTAGTGTGACAGATCGTTCAAGTTCTGGTCAGACAAAGTAGTGTGACAAATAATTCAAGTTCTGGTCAGACAAAGTCGTGTGGCAGATCGTTCAAGTTCTGGTCAGATAAAGTAATGTGACAGATCGTTCAAGTTCTGGTCAGACAGACAGATTAGTGTGACAGATTGTTCAAGTTCTGGTCAGACAGACAGATTAGTGTGGCAGATCGTTCAAGTTCTGGTCAGATAAAGTAATGTGACAGATCGTTCAAGTTCTGGTCAGACAGACAGATTAGTGTGACAGATTGTTCAAGTTCTGGTCAGACAGACAGATTAGTGTGACAGATTGTTCAAGTTCTGGTCAGACAGACAGATTAGTGTGACAGATTGTTCAAGTTCTGATCAGACAGACAGATTAGTGTGACAGATTGTTCAAGTTCTGATCAGACAGACAGATTAGTGTGACAGATTGTTCAAGTTCTGGTCAGATAAAGTAATGTGACAGATCGTTCAAGTTCTGGTCAGACAGACAGATTAGTGTGACAGATTGTTCAAGTTCTGATCAGACAGACAGATTAGTGTGACAGATTGTTCAAGTTCTGATCAGACAGACAGATTAGTGTGACAGATTGTTCAAGTTCTGGTCAGAAAGACAGATTAGTGTGACAGATCGTTCAAGTTCTGGTCAGACAGACAGAGTAGTTTTCAGAGAGTCACTTTCAGTTGCTGAGCATCTTGTCACTCACAGTCACACGGTATTTATAATACTTACACCATCGACAGTACGACTGCAATCCGGCCAGTTAGCAACCAAAACATCTCCACCAGCAGGCTCTATTGTTACCATACACTCATTATTGCCTTGAAGATCTTCTAGTGTTAAATTGGAAAGATCAGCAATGTTGAAAGCTCCTGGCCTATAAGGACAAACAAAAAATAGTAGGAAGATTCGAGAAATGATAAAAAATATTAGAAGCCTGTGCTTCTTCTTTCCTCTTTTACCCTTTATGGGTGTCAAGAGAGATACAGTGTTCTTTCTCTTACTTTTTTGGCAGCTTTAGATAATGTTATTTGGTGTTCGTGTAATGTCTCTTTGATGTTGTCAATCCAGTTTACTCTAGGTCTACCCCTGGCTCTTCTTTCTGCTTCTCCTCTCTTCATATATGCTTTATAAACTAATGAATCATACAGCATTCTTTCCAGATGACCGAACCATTGTATCTGTTGGTTTTGTGTGTATTATTGAACTCTTTCTTTTATGACTTCGTTTTTCTAATTCTGTGTCTTCTGGTCACTCCTGTGGCTTTTCTCAGACATCTCATCTCTGTTGTAACCAGTTGTCTCTTATGTTTTGTTGTTAAGGACCATGTTTGACATAGATACTTTGGATACAATGTTTTTTTGTTGTCATTGATAGCAATTTGTGTTGCAATAAAAGGGATAATGGACCCAGTATTTGATTCGCTTTGCCACAGCGAATGTCTATTTCGGTGTCCGTCTTTCCATCTGAAGAGAATGTTACGCCTAAGTATTTGAAGGTGCTGGTTTGTTTAATGACTTGATTTTCTACTGTTACATTTAGATTACACAGTATATAGTATAGTATATGAAAAATATATTGTGTAATATGACCTTGTCATTAGAAGTGAGAAAGAGAGTTCTGCAGTGCTATATAACCCCTATACTAACATATGGGTGCAGTCTTGGACAATAAACAAACTGGAAAGTGGGAAATTAGAGGCAACAGAGATGTGGTTCTACAGAAGAATGCTGAGAATACCATGGATGCCAGAAAAACTAATGTAGAGGTGTTGAGAGAGTCAAATGCGAAACGTACCTTAATCAACAATATAAGAAAAGGCAATCTTCTTTTTTTGGCCACTTCATGAGACAGGCAGGTTTAGAGAACATAGTCACAACAGGCAATATTGAAGGCACCAGAGACAGAGGGCGACAATGTGAGAAAATAGTACACAGTTTGACAGCCTGGCACGGCAAGGAAACAACAACGACCTTGATACATAATACTGTGGACAGAGAGCTGTGGAAAGCCATGACCACCTATGCCACCCGCATGGCACCTGATGATATTTAGATTATACATAGAAGTCTATGACAAGTCATAGACACTAAACTGACAGTTGAGGCGCTAATAGCCAGCAGTATGACATAAATATTGTCTATTACCTGAGCCAGCGACACCAATAGCCAGCAGTAGGATATAAAAATTGTATATTATTTCAGCCAGCGATACCAATAATATACATGTCACTTGTACCAAGTCTCTTAATGCATTTACCAGGCGCCATCATTTGGTTCGTGCTTTATCAATGATCTAGAGTAGTCTTGAGAAACGCACTTGGTTGATTCGTTGGTTGGTTGGGTATTTATTCAGCGATCTTGAAAAAACCCATTTGGTTGGTTAGTTGATTAGTTGGTTTATTGGTTGGTTGGAAGGTTGGTTGGTTGTTGATCCAGTAATCTTAGAAAATGAGTTTGGTTAGTAAGTTGCTTGGTTAATTGTTTGGTTGGTTAGTTCATTGGTTGCTGATCAAGCTATCTTGGGTAAACGTGACTAGAATACTTAATACAAGGACCTCCTTTCTTCTTTCTCATTTGTGTCTCTAAATGAGCTAGTAAAAACGATTACTGTCATAATGTCGACTGTTGGTGCCTCATGTAACATGTCAGATTCAAGCCGCTAAGTTCTTTTACAACAGAACCACACAATGAACACGATCTAGCCCGTGATGTGATCTACTTGATAACGTTGTTCCTTTATCTCATGTCGTGATTTGTTTAGCTATCCTGACATGGGATTAACATAATGATATGTTCACATAATGAAGGCTGTCATGGAATTCATATAATAATGTGTTATACCATGGTGGCATTGGATTCACATAATGTGTTCAACACTACAATGAAATTAATTTAATATTGTATTATACCATGGTGAGGTGGGGGTCAAATAATAATGTTTTATACCACGGTGGCATGAGATTCACATAATAATGTGATCTTCCAAGCGCATGGATTTCACATAATAATGTATTCTAACACACTGACTTGGGAATCACATGACAATTTGATCTACCATGCTATAGATAATTGATCTTGTGATCTACCATGCTATAGATAATTGATATATTGGTCACGTCTAGTTGAATGTACTAAATTTAGTGAGATCCTTGTGCTTGCTGCAGAGAGCTTCTACATTGGGCTACAATTTAGTCAGCTTCAGTCTCCCCGTTCTGTGATATCCAGTTGATTTCTTTTCTTTAGTAACAAATCATTTTATGGCACTAAAACCACATTCAACTAAATATGAAGATGGAAACGGTAACAATAGTCTCTTGCAAAGTTGGTTGAATTTTGATATTTAATTTTGGTTTGATCATAAAGCCATGCCATCGCTCCTTTTATATTGAATAAAGTTTTAATAGACTCATTATTTTTCATTTCTAAGAGTTCTTCTTGGTACTGCACTGAAACATCAGACAAATCCACTAACATTGGCTGCATCATCCACATTGAAAAATTTGTTTTAAATCAGAAAATCTTTCTTTTATATCAGCGGACAGAATTTTCAGATGATCGACAATAACAAGTACAGTCGTATCAGTCACTTCACATTTTTACAGCCAAGGAAACATTTTTGTTACAATTATTTTTTTGACATAATTCAATACATGTAATGAAATCAAATATCATCTCTTTTGCATTGACCAGAGTTTTATTTGTTGCTTGAAGTTGTTGATTTAATATATTTTGTTTGTCAAATATATCAGCTAAATAACTCACAAATTGTTTACCATCAACCGTTAACAGCTGCTTTATTTAAGGTTTCTCACTGAAAAAATCACTAATAAACAGTATCAAATAGTTCCATAAATCGTTGCAGTTGCCTTTTGAGAGCCACCTTGCTGCAGTGTGAAGTCTCACATGGTCTGCTATGATTTTGTTCTTCACAAAAAAGCTTAAAAAGACGCTCACATTTAGCATTAGTCTTAATATCATGGACACATTTTCTAACAGATTGATGTACTCAACATCATAAAGAACTGGTGAAATATTTTTAGCAACCAAGTTTTCCCTATGAATAACGCAATGTACAAGAAGCTTTTCTGGATTCTCATCAATTTTAAGCAGCCATTTTTCTTGCTCATCATATGAGGAGCACCGTCTGCAGCAAGAGATGTCATATTTTTCATTAGTATATTATTGACATCAAAATAATTTTTGTTTAGCTTATTATATATATCTTTGTTTCGCGGATATGAGATCTGGAAATGTGAACTTTGGTTTCACATACATACCACATTGTCACAATGGTTGTGTATCACGGTTTTCTATTAAAAATAATTCTATTCGCAAACATTATTATAAACCAAAACATACTGATGCAATTAGAGTTATTACTCCTGTAGCGAGAAATCAAAATCTGTCCCTAATGAGACATTCCTTAAGAAGCGAGCTGTTTTGAGAAATGTTGCTAAACCCCCCCCCCCTCTCTGCCTAATAAAGGGCTAACAAACGCTTATTTTTATATTGAAAACCACAAATCCTTTTTATGCAACTGAAGTCACAGTATGTGGTTGGTTTTTAAACTCTAGACGAGCGAATTTTCTAATTGCCCCTCCCCCCCCCTAAACAATCAAATTGCCCCCCTGTGGGTCATGTGCCCCACGTTGGGAAACGCTATAGATAATTGATCTTGTGATATACCATGCTATAGATAATTCATAATGTCATCTGATTTACTTACCTAAAGATTGGATAGATCTTATGACACAGTTTATCAACCAGTCGTCATTCCGAGTGGCACATACGATCATATTTTTTCAAGAATTCTCTCCCTTGTGTCATAATTTTTTAACTTTCTCCCATGCCATGGTTAGCCACCCATCCAGAAACATGTTCAAGATTTGCTAGTATCATTATTCTCTATAAATCCTCACTGTTTATCTCTAACATTTGTCCCCTTTATCCCAGTATTTCTTATGGTTTCTGCAGTAAAGTTCTAATTTATTCATAAATGATGATGCTTGTGGCGGCGACAATGATGAGGATGATAATGGTGGTAGTGCTTAAGATGGTGGTGGTGTTTTTGTGATAATTATGATGGCGGTGATGATGATAATGACGGTGATTATCATAATGATGGTGAGGGTGGAGATGATGATGGTGAGGGTGGAGATGATGTGAATGTTGATGATGATTATCAGACAACCAACTAAACATTGAATAGCGAAATGTAAAAAAAAGAAAGTCAAATCCTGTTATAACAACTTGCTCTGGTTGAATAAAATATGTATGTAATATCAGAAATTTGCTATAGACAGTAAAAGAAAATAAAGGATAAATATAATAAAATGTAAAATGTGTTATAACAGGATGCGCTATAGAGGAATTCCACTGGTACATACTTGTAGTGACTGGTGTTGGTGAAGTTATACGGAGCCATGTAGATGGATTTCCTATTGTGCTCAATAACCATGCCCACTTGCAAGATGTTGACAATCCCGTTCCTTGCCTCTTCTATGAGAAAAACTGGGAGCTACGGTGAAAATATGCAAATATTAACTTGAAATGGCTGTACAATATTCAAAAATATAATCCTTGATTTAAAAAAGTGGCTGTTTCATTGTGTCTTTCTGTGCTTGGATGATATGAAGGTATTGTATCCTTTTCTGTGCTTGGATGATATGAAGGTATTGTATACTTTTCTGTGCTTGGATGATAAGAAGGTATTTTATCCTTTTCTAATGCATTTTTCTTGATTTAGTTGATGTGATTTCTGGAGAGTTGTAATTCATATCAGAATAACGCCCGTGTTTGAAGAGGCCCCGAAAGGGGAGCAAAGAATAGCAACACTGTTTACCTTCCATGCATGCTGTAAAAGGCGACTAAGGAGGTTATGGGTGGAGTTGGCTGTACCATCCCATATAGGGTCAGTGACCCAAAGCCATGCTGAAGTCGGATGTGTCAGGCCGAAAGGCGCAGATATCGTAGCTATGCTGTAAACCATGACACGACGCATTCCGTTCTCCGGACTACATTCTGCTAATCTGCAGGAGTTTGAGAATGAACGCAGAAGAAGAAGAAGATACCAGAATACTCCAACACTTGATTTACACACAAGACTCCCAACACTTGGTTTACACACACGACTCCCAACACTTGGTTTACACACAAGACTCCCAACACTTGGTTTACACACAAGACTCCCAACGCTTGGTTTACACACAAGACTCCAAATACTTAATTTACACACAAGACTTCAACACTTGGCGGTGTGCAATACATTCTGCTCAAGCCTTCTACTCAAATATTGCACACACATAATTATTTTTGTGTCAGTTCTCAAATTCCCACTTCTTCTCTCTTACAGCAGGACAATGGTACCATTAGATTTCCTGCATGAAGTAGTCCAGAGAATGGAAATGCGTAGTGTCGCCGTTTTTGTTTGTTCCAATGACCAGTCACATCTGACTTCAGCGGTAAAGAATCAAGATTGCATATATAATTATTTTGCCTATATTTTAATGTGTTTACAAATAGTTTGCTGTTTCATGATTGTTCGCCTTGTGGGCCAGTGGTGAAACCTTTTATATGCGGATGTGCTTCTGTCCTTCTTCAATTCGAGTCATATCTACACCGTCAGATAACTCGTTTGGATGAATTCAACAGTTGTCTGGACTTCTTTGCTTTCATATTTATGTTTGCACGGTTGAGACATTCACCTATATGTCGTACTCAATCGTTCATACTGGTGATAGTTCTGCAGGATATGCTAAATATTCTGAGGCACGAGGTTTAGTTCATCTGTTTCACAAGTGCATGTTGGTATAGCAGACTTTCGCTAAGAAATGGTGTAGAAAATGGATGTTTTCTTTGTATGCTATTTGATAAATGTATTTCCTCCTGATAATATGTACTTACTGCGCAAAACTGAAATCCAACAGGTGAAGCGTGAAACAGGGTAATGAAGTTTTGCTAATAACACGAAACAAACACAGGCACACACACAAACCAACGTTTCGACTGAAAGGCCTTTATCAAGGCTAACATACACATAAAAATAAAAAAACCAGTAGGGACAACACAACTTGCATTAAAATGTCTAGTGAAATGTCAGAAAGGATAGAAATGAGGTCAAAGGTGATACAAACAGGAAATGTACAGAAATAGGAAGTATATAAAAACAGACCAGAATATATGTGAAAACAAGACAAAGAAATGACGGAACAACCCGATATTATGCGTATGCGATATTTTTGCGCTCATTCATTCCCAAAAGCTTCAGAGTGCCAAATTCATATATATAGCAGTTCTCGGGCACCAGACGGTTCCGGTCGCTGGAGAAACATGCTTGTTTTGATGGCCATCACCTGAATATAGGAATCATGGTGGCATATGCCTACATATCCAAACCATGCAAATATTTGTGGTTTCAATATTGAACGCAATGGTTCTTGTGTACCTGTATACATCTCTATTTTATTACTTACGTACACATTTATCTTATGCTATGTATATAGGATATTCTTAGAATTTATCAATAGTATCTGTATCCGAAGGTCTCTAGTCGTCTCTCCATGTCTCAAGTGAGTATCCCAACTCTCATAACCATATAACACAACAGAAAATACATCAGTTGTCAATTTTAATTTTCTTCTTCTTCATCTTCGTCCATTCTCAAACTCCTGCAGATTAGCAGGATGTAGTCCGGAGAATGGAATGCATTGTGTCATAGTTTACAGCATTGCTGCGATATTTCGGCTTTTGGCCTGACACATCCGATGTCAGCATGGCTTTGGGTCACTGACCCTATATGGGATGGGACAGCCAACTGCATCCCATAACCTCCTTAGTCACCTTTTACGACATGCGTGGAAGGTAAACAGTGTTGCTATTCTTTGCTCCCCTTTCGGGCCCTGGCAACACACGGGCGATTTTAATTTTGACACTACTGTTGCTTTTCCTTATTAAATTTAGCCTTGACATAGAATCTAAGCCCATTTCATCCCATCTTTAATGTGATATGCATTTTCTATCACTGCATACGTAGGATCTAAGGTATTTGAAAGGATCTTGCTTTTGTCGATTCTGATTCCCACACTTGCTAGTAGATTTTTCCAATTCTTGAAGTTCTTCTTCTGTCACCCAGCTATAAGATCAATATCATCAGCGATGAGTGAATTGCAGATATGGCGACCTAAGATCGTTGGAAGAGGAGTTGTAATCTTCAACAGATAGACAGACATATAGATAGATAGACAGACAGACAGACAAATAGATAGATAGAGGTAGAGAGAGAGAGGTCAAGTAAGAGACTAACACACAAGCTTACCGTGCTTATCAATGGTAGTTGTAATGGTATCTGTCTAATCTGTATGAAGACATTGCCGGTTCCTGCTTCCTTGAACTGGTCCATATTGTCTATGAAGCCGGAGAAAATCATGTAGAATCTCAAAAGCTCTTCTGGAAAAGCTAAATATAACACAAAGCTGTTAGTTATAAGTTAACACGAAGGTGAGAAAACTAGTACAATAAGTAATCGTCTTTTTCTTCTTGTCCAATCAGTTTCCTATGCTCATAAGTCTATACACTGTATAATACAGAAAACAGTTCGGAGGACAAAAAAGCCAAGATAAGCTAAGTTCTTATAGATATATATATACACGCATGCTCACAATATGTGAACAACGGATACACTGTACTTGTATTAAGCTGCGATTGTAGACTAAGAAATAACTTGAGGACAACAGTTTCAACAATTGAATCCAAGTCATCCACATCGTCATCTTTGAGTAACGTGATTGAAGTTGACTGTCTCTGCCTATACTTCACTCTTTCTACACTTTCTACATAATGTTGATGACAGGGTATGTCCGTCCATCTATACGCAGTATCCCTTGCAAGATCAGGGGTAAAAGTGTTTCATGGAGATGGCCTTCCTTTGTGCTGTTTGTAAGCTTGTTCCTGTAGCTTCTTTTATTTCTGTGATCAATCTTTTTACATGGTCTGCTTCTGGTTTTATAGCCATTATTTCTATGTGTCATGACCATTTGTGACATGCTGTCTGTTGGTAATCTGGAAACGGCCATCTGTAACATTAGTAATTAGAGTTCTTGGTGTTGTTCACGTGACACACTCAAATTAATTCTTGCAATGGCTTGCTTAGCCAATAACCGGTTTATTACTGTAACAGCATGCAATATATTTGTGTAATTAGTATCAAAGCTCTACGGGCCACTGTATGAACTATAAAATACACTGAGTTTTATTCAGGAGACAGAATTACTGATATAGATATGTTTCAAGTGATTCAATTAGTTAGAGTTGTTGTCACCATATTTACTTGTGAAAATATTCTTTCCACGCATGCTAGCGAATGTGGAAGTGTTATTAACCAATACATAAAGTTGGAAAGAATCAGATTGTATCCACTCCTTTAGCTCTTCGTCTTCGAGTCATTCAATATAGAATGGTCCAGAAGTGTCGACGAAGTAAATTAAAAATAAACGAGGGAAAGTAACTCAAAACAAAAAAGGAACCCACAAAAACAATCAACCGGGACTTATTGCGGAACAATTAGAGATAATTTAATAAAGATTTCTCTTTAAGGAATTGGCCACAAAAAATGCAAGTTTTAAAGAAAATAACCCAAGGTCCCATCGAAAACGCCAAGAACTTGGGGAAAAAGCCAGCGGTGGTAACGCTGGTAGTGATCATGTTATTTTGTGTGTGCTAACAGTAAGCCTGAAATTACAACTCGCATTGCCCTAGCATCAAGTGCATTTAACAGACTGTCTAATATCTGGAAGTCAAAGTCAATCAGCACACGCACAAAAATGCGCTTATTTAATTCCTGCGTTATTCCAGTGCTATCATATGGTTGTGAGAGCTGGAAAAGATCTTTATCTTCAGAAACGAAATTACTGAGTTTCGAGAACAAATGTCTTCGTAGGATAACTAACACCCATTGGAGTGAATTCAAATCGAATGATAAAATCAGAGAAGAGACACATCAAAATTTCATCACAGACGTTATCAGAAAACGCCGTTGGTCCTACATCGGGCATGTCCACTGCGCAGACACCAACAGAATACACCACCAATCTCCTGAATGGATACCTACAGGCAAAAAAGCAAGGGGTAGACCAAAAGAAACACTCAGAAGAACGATACTTAGAGAAAGTAAAACAAACAATATCCGTACTATTCAAGAACTGCACAGAATAGCTTTGAACAGACAGAATTGGAGATATCTGACCTCTGCCCTATGCGCTAACTTCAGCGCACAAGGAAACTGAACAGTAAACCACAAAATTTCATTAAAGTTTTGTTTTAGTTTTTCTTGTCAGATTTCAGTTTTTCTGCTGTTAGTACACATTACAAGGAAATTTTCACTAGATCTGTCTATGACAACTATGTTCCCTAGATCTGTCTATGACAATTATGTTCCCTAGATCTGTCTATGACAACTATGTTCCCTAGATATGTCTATGACAATTATGTTCCCTAGATCTGTCTATGACAACTATGTTCCCTAGATATGTCTATGACAACTATGTTCCCTAGATCTGTCTATGAGGTTGCATCTTTTATAACCGTATCTTCTGTTTCTCTTCAGGTAGTCCTATTCATTTGTTCCACTCTATATTCCTTTTATATGTATTCAAGTTCATTGCAAAACTATTTGTTTTTTATATGTATTCAAGTTCATTGCAAAACTATTTGTTTTTTATATGTATTCAAGTTCATTGCAAAACTACTTGTTTTTGAAATTTTTTTGAAAATCATTTTCTTGTTTGCGAATTTAAGTGTGAGATTATTTTCTTGTTTGCCAGTTTTTGTGTGAGATTATTTTCTTGATGTGTATCTCATCCATTACCATGTCTATGTTTTAATATAAAATATAAGAACGTGTCATGTTAAGACATAACAACTTGTTGAGGACCTTACTTGTTGGGTACCTTACTTGACGGTAAGGTGGAGATTGGGCGAGCAAGAGGAGACCGGAGATATGTGTGGAAGAGATAAATCGCAAGATTGACATTTTGCAGTCTGCTAGAATACACCAATAAGCCAAGAGACAGAGGATGTTGGAGGTCCGTTGCGGTCAGCCTTCGTTGCGCAGACGACACATACTGATGAATATAAGAACGTTACAAGACACACAACACACAATTTTAGAGTTGAAAAAATACTCTCAAACCTGAATCAATGTCGTCCTTCAGATTGTGTACGTTCAAATCAAGATTGAAACAGCATTGAAAGACAAGCTTAACAGACTAATAAACAAGCACAAAGTGGAACACTGAGTCACTATCATCACACCCATAGCCACTCAGGATATTGGGGGGGGGGGTGGAGAGATCTTATAAACATGAACACAAAAATCCTGTCTGTCGATTCTTAGTGCATTAACTTGAGTGTAAAGATGCATAATAGTGTCAAGTTTTATCAATCTTAGTGCATTAACTTGAGTGTGGAGATGCATAATAGTGTCAAGTTTTATCAATCTTAGTGCATTAACTTGAGTGTGGAGATGCATAATAGTGTCAAGTTTTATCAATCTTAGTGCATTAACTTGAGTGTGGAGATGCATAATAGTGTCAAGTTTTATCAATCTTAGTGCATTAACTTGAGTGTGGAGATGCATAATAGTGTCAAGTTTTATCAATCTTAGTGCATTAACTTGAGTGTAAAGATGCATAATAGTGTCAAGTTTTATCAATCTTAGTGCGTTAACTTGAGTGTGGAGATGCATAATAGTGTCAAGTTTTATCAATCTTAGTGCATTAACTTGAGTGTGGAGATGCATAATAGTGTCAAGTTTTATCAATCTTAGTGCATTAACTTGAGTGTAAAGATGCATAATAGTGTCAAGTTTTATCAATCTTAGTGCACTAACTTGAGTGTAAAGATGCATAATAGTGTCAAGTTTTATCAATCTTAGTGCATTAACTTGAGTGTGAAGATGCATAATAGTGTCAAGTTTTATCAATCTTAGTGCATTAACTTGAGTGTGAAGATGCATAATAGTGTCAAGTTTTATCAATCTTAGTGCATTAACTTGAGTGTAAAGATGCATAATAGTGTCAAGTTTTATCAATCTTAGTGCATTAACTTGAGTGTGGAGATGCATAATAGTGTCAAGTTTTATCAATCTTAGTGCCTTAACTTGAGTGTGGAGATGCATAATAGTGTCAAGTTTTATCAATCTTAGTGCATTAACTTGAGTGTGGAGATGCATAATAGTGTCAAGTTTTATCAATCTTAGTGCATTAACTTGAGTGTGGAGATGCATAATAGTGTCAAGTTTTATCAATCTTAGTGCATTAACTTGAGTGTGGAGATGCATAATAGTGTCAAGTTTTATCAATCTTAGTGCATTAACTTGAGTGTGGAGATGCATAATAGTGTCAAGTTTTATCAATCTTAGTGCATTAACTTGAGTGAAAGATGCATAATAGTGTCAAGTTTTATCAATCTTAGTGCCTTAACTTGAGTGTGGAGATGCATAATAGTGTCAAGTTTTATCAATCTTAGTGCCTTAACTTGAGTGTAAAGATGCATAATAGTGTCAAGTTTTATCAATCTTAGTGCATTAACATGAGTGTGAAGATGCATAATAGTGTCAAGTTTTATCAATCTTAGTGCATTAACTTGAGTGTGGAGATGCATAATAGTGTCAAGTTTTATCAATCTTAGTGCATTAACTTGAGTGTGGAGATGCATAATAGTGTCAAGTTTTATCAATCTTAGTGCATTAACTTGAGTGTAAAGATGCATAATAGTGTCAAGTTTTATCAATCTTAGTGCATTAACTTGAGTGTGGAGATGCATAATAGTGTCAAGTTTTATCAATCTTAGTGCCTTAACTTGAGTGTGGAGATGCATAATAGTGTCAAGTTTTATCAATCTTAGTGCATTAACTTGAGTGTGGAGATGCATAATAGTGTCAAGTTTTATCAATCTTAGTGCATTAACTTGAGTGTGGAGATGCATAATAGTGTCAAGTTTTATCAATCTTAGTGCATTAACTTGAGTGTGGAGATGCATAATAGTGTCAAGTTTTATCAATCTTAGTGCATTAACTTGAGTGTGGAGATGCATAATAGTGTCAAGTTTTATCAATCTTAGTGCATTAACTTGAGTGTGGAGATGCATAATAGTGTCAAGTTTTATCAATCTTAGTGCGTTAACTTGAGTGTGGAGATGCATAATAGTGTCAAGTTTTATCAATCTTAGTGCATTAACTTGAGTGTGGAGATGCATAATAGTGTCAAGTTTTATCAATCTGAGTGCCTTAACTTGAGTGTAAAGATGCATAATAGTGTCAAGTTTTATCAATCTTAGTGCATTAACTCGAGTGTGGAGATGCATAATAGTGTCAAGTTTTATCAATCTTAGTGCCTTAACTTGAGTGTGGAGATGCATAATAGTGTCAAGTTTTATCAATCTTAGTGCCTTAACTTGAGTGTAAAGATGCATAATAGTGTCAAGTTTTATCAATCTTAGTGCCTTAACTTGATTGTGGAGATGCATAATAGTGTCAAGTTTTATCAATCTTAGTGCATTAACTTGAGTGTGGAGATGCATAATAGTGTCAAGTTTTATCAATCTTAGTGCATTAACTTGAGTGTGGAGATGCATAATAGTGTCAAGTTTTATCAATCTTAGTGCATTAACTTGAGTGTGGAGATGCATAATAGTGTCAAGTTTTATCAATCTTAGTGCATTAACTTGAGTGTGGAGATGCATAATAGTGTCAAGTTTTATCAATCTTAGTGCATTAACTTGAGTGTAAAGATGCATAATAGTGTCAAGTTTTATCAATCTTAGTGCATTAACTTGAGTGTGGAGATGCATAATAGTGTCAAGTTTTATCAATCTTAGTGCATTAACTTGAGTGTGGAGATGCATAATAGTGTCAAGTTTTATCAATCTTAGTGCATTAACTTGAGTGTGGAGATGCATAATAGTGTCAAGTTTTATCAATCTTAGTGCATTAACTTGAGTGTGGAGATGCATAATAGTGTCAAGTTTTATCAATCTTAGTGCATTAACTTGAGTGTGGAGATGCATAATAGTGTCAAGTTTTATCAATCTTAGTGCATTAACTTGAGTGTGGAGATGCATAATAGTGTCAAGTTTTATCAATCTTAGTGCATTATCTTGAGTGTGGAGATGCATAATAGTGTCAAGTTTTATCAATCTTAGTGCATTAACTTGAGTGTGGAGATGCATAATAGTGTCAAGTTTTATCAATCTTAGTGCATTAACTTGAGTGTGGAGATGCATAATAGTGTCAAGTTTTATCAATCTTAGTGCATTAACTTGAGTGAAAGATGCATAATAGTGTCAAGTTTTATCAATCTTAGTGCATTAACTTGAGTGTGGAGATGCATAATAGTGTCAATTTTTATCAATCTTAGTGCATTAACTTGAGTTTGGAGATGCATAATAGTGTCAAGTTGTATCAACATAATAGTGTCAAGTGTTATCAATCTTAGTGCATTTCATGAGATTCATAAAGAAGACTATGTTCTAGAAAGAATATGTCACGTGACATAAAAGAACTTTGAAAAGGAAGGCAGTGGCGCTAGTGGGAAATCGCTGTACATTTGTACGTCAACATCTTACAATTGATATGATTGGTTAATATTTTAGCTCTGACCCGTGCTCACGGGTTAACTAATGAGAAGCATAACAATAATAGTAGCAATGACGGTTGCGTTATACCGGACAGAGAGAAGCAGAGATAAACGTGGGAGAGTAACATCGCGAGATGGTCAGGGTACGGTGCACCACAAGACAAGAGATGTCGGAGGCCTGTCGCAGCCAACTTTCGATGCGTAGACAACGTTTGTCACGTTTGTTGACCATGAAAAAGCTTTCGACAGAGTAGACAGACAACAATTTTGGAAAATACTATCAAAATATGAGGTTCTACAACATCTAATCAACTTGTGTAGAAGTAGTCAAACAGGTAGTAAATGTGCAGTTAGATTGAGTGTTGGGCCTTCACATAAATTCCACATACACTCTGGAGTGCGACAAGGATGTGTTTTATCTCCCTTGTTATTCATCACATATATCGATTCCATATGTAAAATTGCTAACACTAATGAAGAAGACAACCTAAACAACCTCCTCGTCGAACCTCTTTTTGCAGACGATCAAGCAATAATAACAACAAAAGAACAACTACAACAACATATAAATAGTCTCCACACAACATGTAGGGACTTTAACAATCTTAACACAGGAAAAAAACTGAGGTAATCACAAAAACAGAAAGAAACATCACTAATAGCATCGATGATCAACAACCTAAACAGGTGAAAGTATTCACTTATCTTGGAAGCATCGTAGCATCGAATGGGAGAAACACCAAATAAATCCAAAACAGATGGAACATAGCTATCTTGGGACAGATGTTTCCTATTTTCAAAATCAAATATGTGAACACGAACATCAAAACTGCAATATTTAAAGCGATCATCATACCATCACTATGCTACCAATGTTAAACATGGACAGTAACAACAGAATCCAAACGAAAACTTGATATAAAAGATATGACATGTCTAAGTAGAATTCTCTGAGTAACAATAAGAGACAGAATCAGAAACGAAAACAAGAGAAGATTAAAAAAACACAATACCAATTTTGGATTACATCAGAAGATAACAGATTAAGTGGTTTTCGCATGCCTCCAGACTACATTCAGATAGTGTCTCTCAAAAAAGCATTACTATACAGACACGATGGATACAAAGCCAGGGGCAGACCATGATGACAATGGATTGTATAAATAAAAGAGTCAACGACAACAAACATATATATGAAGTGCTCAATGGTACCATCTCCAGATTACTCTTCTACCCCTGACGCTGCACGGCATAAAAGAATATAAAGCGAAAAGAAAAAGATCTAATGGTGATGTTTATTCAATGTCTCTCGACAGATTTCACTCACCATCTTCAGATTGGATACTTCCTGCTAACAGAAGCAGATATGCCATGACTGTCACGAAACATAGGCTGGCAGACTTCATAGCGCCGGTTCAGAAAGAAGAAGCCGCTTCAAAAGAAGATGTTTCTGGAAACGGTCAATATTTTTGGTATATATCTGTAGAGATCTCTGTTGGAACTGTGCGTTAGACATTTATCTCAACCTGTGTACTGTGTTTTACTCAATCTGCTTACGCAAATAACGCGTCATGCGCGCTATCAAAATTAGTGTGTTCCTTTCGTGCCACATCATCATCTTCATCAAGTGCCGTCTCCGCAACGAAGGTTGGCTGCAACGTATCTCCAACATCTCCTGTCTCTTGTCTTGGTGGTGCACTCTGCTAGACTGTAACCTGTCCATCGTGTAATGTTACTCTCCCACTTGTATCTCTGCCTACCTCTTGCTCGCTTCCCTTTGACTTTACCCTCAAGTAAAGTATTCAATAGGGTGTCATATCTTTTAATGTGTCCAAAGTATTTTATTTGCCGGATCTTTATTTCTCTTAGTAGTTCTTTCTTCATATTAAGTGTCTTTAGCACCTCTTTATTTGTTTTCTTCTCTTTCCATGATGTTCTCCCTATTCTTCTATATACCCACATCTCAAAGGCATCAATTTTGTCTTCTAATTGTTTATTTAGTGTCCATGTTTCTGAGCCATACATTAATATGGAATAGATGTAGCATTTTATAATTCTCATTTTTAACTTTGTAATTTGTTTAGATGTTACTATTGTCCTCATGTCATTGAAGGTACTTTTAGCCATTCCTATTCTCTTTTAACTTCTGTTTCACATATTTCGTGCCACAGACGGTACATAAGACAGAGGTTTTCATTCTCCATGCGTTGCGGTCCGCTGCCTGCAGTTTTATTTCTTATATCTGCTTGCAGCCTATATTTTCTCTTTATGTATTGTGAGAGACATTTGTTTTTTTTGGTTGGTTGGTTGGTTGGTTGCTGATCCAGCGGTCCATGGGCTCATGCCCTTTGACCCAATGCCATTGTGTGATATATGCATGTGTTTGTGAGTGGTTGTTTTGTTCCATATAATGTGTTCCATTTATCTGGCCCTGGAGGGAGAAGCATTTTCCTGATGTCATCCAGCGCTGGACATTCAAAAAGGTGGTGGTCAACAGTTTCATATGGATGAGTGCACAGCCGGCACCCTGGAGTGTGTTGTGGATGTATTCTGTTCAGGTGATTGTTAAGCTGTACATGTTGTGTGCGCAGTCGGAATATGATACTCTGGTCTTTTCTTTCCAGGAGGTTGATATTGTCTTTAGGATTTGGGCTGGTCATATATTTATAGATTTCCCTCCCAGTGTTTCCCATGGCCCATCTGTTCATCCAATTTTCTTTGTTCACAGATTTCAGAATCATTTTAACTGTGTGCATTGCTATTTCTGTATAAGGCTGTTCTTGTTGTGCTAACTTTCACATCCATAGGTCGGTCAACAGTGGAAAATAAAGGACTCGGATAGTGTTATACAGTGCAGTATAAATGAAGGCAGATGTGAAACAGAAAAGAAGAATAGGAATGGCTAAAAGTACCTTCAACGACTTGAGAAAATAGTAGACCTAGCATCTAAAACAAATAACAAACTAGTTGAACATGAGAATTATAAAATGCTACATCTATTCTATATTAGTTACTATTAAGTCGTCTGTTGTCAAGTGTTGTTTTTCCAGGGAGTAAGAAGAAGAGGGAGACCAAGAGAAACTCTACGATGAACCATTAATAAAGAAGCCATGTCAATGAACCTAAACAACACCCAAGAATTGAAAGACCTGGCAACACAAAGACAGAAATGGAAAGCTATGGTGTATGTCCTGTGCGCCGCCTATGGCCCTGGAGGAACATAACAATCTATATTAATTTATGGCTCAGAAACATGGACACTAAACAAAAAATTAAAAGAAAGCATTGATACATTTAAGGTCCGTATATAGAAGAATATGGAGAACATCATGGAAGGGGAAGAAAACAAAGAGGTTCTAAAAACACTCAATATGAAAAGAGAATTACTAAGAGAAATAAATATCAGGCAAATGAAATATTTTGGATACATTAAAAGACATGACACCTTATTAAATATCTTACTTGAGGGTAAAGTCAAAGGGAAGCGAGCAAGAGGTAGGCAGAGATACAAGTGGGAGACTAACATCACAAGATGGACAGGTTACAGTCTAGCAGAGTGCACCACCAAAACAAGAGACAGGGGATATTGGAGGTATGTTGCAGCCAACCTTCGTTGCGGAGACGGCGATTGATGGTGATGATACAGTGTACACTGGAAAAGTGACTGTCTATTGTATGTTCCTAGGTGAATAATGGTTGATCGCATTCACACTTGCCGTTAGGCGTAGGAGTGGGAGCTGTCGTCATAAGGTCAGATGTGTCGCCGTGGTTGCATGTAGTCCATGTTTGTTCAAGGCTATTTTAATGTTTTCTATCCACCGTTTACTTGGTCTACCTTTGGCTTTATGCACAGATATTCTTTTTTTTTATATGCTCTTATTGGTTTTTGATTTGATTCTCATAAGGTGACCGAACCATTTTACCTGCTGTCTCTCAATATGTTCATTACATGATATTATCACAACTCTTTTCCTAATTTCTTCATTTCTTATTTTATCTAGTTTGGTAACCATTGCAGCTTTTCTCAGACACTTCATTTTAAAGTTGTTGATGTACTAGTCCTTGTCTCGATTGGTACATTCGGAGTGATTTGAGTATAGGTGAATGCGGTGACAAAATCGCCTTTTTTTCCAAGATACGGTTAGTCAAGTACGGAAAACCCCGTTTACTCAAATTGTTTACGGACCTAACTCGATTCCCGTTAGTCTCAAGAATTGATTAAGCATCAAAAGGGTTCAAAAGTCGTAGAGGATTGACTTCACTGTACTCGGTTTCCCATATGTACTCCATCACTCTCAACGAAGCGGCACGCCGCCTGCCGAGAGTACCACTCATAGCACGTAACTCCTTAGCTTCAAGCGATAATCCACGGGGATCTCGGGAAAAAAATCCACCTTGTAAACAAGACGGCACGAGCCGGCATGACCTCTTGATTACAAGGCGAACAGCACAAGAGACACTCCCATAAATATTATGTTGGTCCATCGGATACCTTTGGGTGTTATAAGCATTCCAGTCAATTCCAGCGACCCATCAGTTTTCTCTTTCTTTCTTTTCGCTTTATACCCCTATATGCCTTGCAGCGTCAGGGGTAGAAGAGTTCTCTGGAGAGGGCATTTTTCTATGTTTCATATATGTTTGCTTTCGTTGACTCTTCTATTCCTACAACCCATTGTTATCATCGTCTGCCCCTGGCTTTGTATCCATCATGTCTGTATAGTAAGGCATTTTGAGGGACACTGTCTGATGGTAGTCTGAAGCATGTGAAAACTACTTAATCTGTTGTCTTCTGATGTAATTCAGGATTGGGGTTGTCTGTTGTCTTCTGATGTAACCCAGGATTTGGGTTGTGTCTGTTGTCTTCTGGTGTAATCCAGGATTGGGGTTGTGTTTGTTAGTCTTCTGATGTAATCCAGGATTGGGGTTGTGTTTGTTAGTCTTCTGATGTAATCCAGGATTGGGGTTGTGTCTGTTGTCTTCTGATAGATAAAATGCACATAGATATAACGGCTATAAAGCCAAAGGCAGACCATGTAAAAGATCTTCTTCTTTCTGTCCTCATGTACCTTTCGGTGTTGAGGGGAGAGTGAGTGTACGGTCTTTTGCCCTTCTATTTGCCTCCTCTGCTGTTATATTTCCGAGTGTCTCTAATACACTATCTATCCACCTTTTACGAGGGCGTCCAATAGGTCTCCTGTTTTCGTATCGTTTGTTAAGTGTTTTTTTTATAATAATTTGCTCTTTCTGTCTGGTTATGTGGCCATACCATTTAACTTGTTGTTTCTGTATGTATTCTATTGTTGGCTTGATCCCTAATTATGTAAAAGATGGATCACAGAAATCAAAGAAGACACAGGAACAAGCTTACAAACAGCACACAGGAAGGCCATCTCCAGAGAACTCTTCTACCCCTGACGCGCAAGGCACACACGGGATACAGCGTATAGTAGTAGTGTTAGTAGTAGTAGTAGTAGTAGTCTTCTGATGTTTCGGATTTTATCTCTTATTGTTACTCCGAGAATTCCACGTAGACAAGTCATTTCTGTTCTAACAAGTTTTCTTCCGGCTTCTGTTATTAATGTCCATGTTTGACACTGGTAGCATAGTAATGGTATGATGATCATTTTATATAGTGCAGTTTTTTGTGTTAAAATTCACACATTTGTTTTTGAAAATATGGGACATCTGCCCTAAGATCTGACATGCTATGTTGCATCTGCCCTAAGATCTGACATGCTATGTTGCATCTGCCCTAAGATCTGACATGCTATGTTGCATCTTCCCTAAGATCTGACATGATATGTTGCATCTTCCCTAAGATCTGACATGATATGTTGCATCTATGTTGAATTTCTTTGGTGTTGTTTTTTTCTATGTGTGGATATGATGCTTCCACGATAAGTGAATCATATCACCTGTTTAAGTTTATTTCTTGTGTTACTGAGCCGTCTGTGTAAATTATCGTATCGTGTGGCTTCGATTGATGCAGTATGAGCTCTTGAATCATTCCCTCTGTTCTGTTGGCAGCCAAGTCGCTGCACTCTCTTCCCATTTGTATCACAACTACTGTCAATAACTTTCTCTCTTTGTCAAATGTCACCCATTCACAGCCTCTTCTGACTTCCTCCAGCTCACAAACTCTGAGTTGGGTATCTTCTGCTTCTGCCATTCATGACCTTCCTCTCCTGATACCCCTTCCTTTTGTGTTGTCTAGAGATCGGTGTAAGAGGTGATGATCATTATTGGCGACCTTGTGGTGTGGTTAATGTTTCGTAGCCTACCAAAATGACAAGAAATTAGCTAAGACGTCAGCTGCGTACCAAACTACAACATCGAGTATGAGAATGAAAATAGAAGCGGTGACATAGCAGCTCTCACTTGGCTGGCCACGCAACCACCAACAGACTCAGTGATTCTATCGGACTCTCGAAGTATGCTGGGCAAGATAGAAAAGTGTATCATCAGAACTGAACGCGCAACAACACGCAGAGCATTACATGGATTTACTTTCCAGGTCATGCTGGGGTCAGGGGAAACGAAAGAGCCGATGTGTTGGCCGGTAAAGCCTTGGTGAACGGCACCGAGATAAGAAGAGACAGGATTGAATTGATTAGAACAGTCATGAATACCCTACGAGAAGAAGAGGAGGAAGTCGAACGAGACAATGAACATATTCAGAGAATGGTAGAAATGTGAGGTACTAGAGACGACGGGAGAAAGTGCTCCCTCTCCGGAAATATCAGAAGAACGCGTAATCAGCAACTGACTGGGACACTGAGCTTATACACTTTTAGATGGCTGACGGAACAGCAAGCAGAGCATATATGGGAATGCCTCCAGTGCTGTGACGCTTGTTCCTAATCACGAATCTGTTTAAGTTGTTAGTCATCAATGAGAATATTTATATAATAGGCATATATACATATATATATATTGGAAACAACAAACTTAAACAAGTGACAGCTTTCACATAACAGGGTAAACCTGGGAACCCTGTCAGAGTATAGATGACAGCGGAATCAATCTATCTTATGGGCTTACTTGAGAACGTCCTCTCCCTCACTAAACAGACGCCACAGATGAAGAATTCGAGAGAATGGCAGAGAATCACGACAGACAGAGGGATGAGAGGAGGTGTAGAGGAGGAAGCTATGGGAATCAGTCAGTTTGTAGTGTACAGATGTGCTGAGACAAGAGTTGGATGGTGATGAATATGTCAAGGAAGTTCACATCATAAAGACATCACGTTTTTACATCTGGATAGGTATAAGCTGCTACTTTATCATGGTAGGTTGTCTACCGGGTCAAGCTTCAGTCGCGGCTGGTGATTGTTAAAACTGATTATCTGAAGTGGTTCAACTCTCCCACCAAAGTGGTGCTTCCCGCGTAACTACTTAAACTCAATTGAATTGACATTTAAGAACAGAATAAAAAGGCTGATGTAAACAATATTCTACGATTCGCTCATAGACAGGTATATATAGAGACAGAGAGTTCATTGGGAAGACAACGTTCTGGAAGGAATACGTCACATGACATATATATATATATATATATGAGGCAAGAAGAGATAATACAGCGTATACGTAACCGTTGTTTGAAATCCACATATATTATTTTTGTTGTTCGTCTGTCTAATTTGGTGATAACCATTCACCTCAAGTGGGATGATCATGATGATGATGATGTCTGTGATGTGCCCGATGATGTCTGCGATGTGCCTGACTGTGACTAATGAGTGCTATATGTGCTTGGAATTGTCTATCACACTCTGGGCATGTGTGAGAGAAGGATGTGGCCCATTCAGCAGCTCTTGCCTTTCTTCTAGTGCAATTTTGTTGCGCATTAATGTGTCAGAACTTCTCTGCAGCTGCTGCACCAATCTTGAATCTGTGATGCCAGTTGGATCTGTCTTGGGCAAGATTCTCCCTGATCCACCAATCTTTAATCTGTGATGCCAGTTGGATCTGTCTTGGGCAAGATTCTCCCTGTTCCACCAATCTTGAATCTGTGATGCCAGTTGGATCTGTCTTGGGCAAGATTCTTCCTGCTCCACCAATCTTGAATATGTGATGCCAGTTGGATCTGTCTTGTGCGAGATTCTCCCTGATCCACCAATCTTGAATCTGTGATGCCAGTTGGATCTGTCTTGTGCAAGATTCTCCCTGATCCACCAATCTTGAATCTGTGATGCCAGTTGGATCTGTCATGTGCAAGATTCTCCCATGAATTTGTATCTGATGATGTTCCTTCTTAGCATGCGAAGATGAGCATAGTATTAAAAAAACAATAAAATGTGGTGACAAAGTAAAAAAAAAAACAATTGTGAATTTGTATCTATTTTGAAGTGTATCAGTGATGTTTTAAGAGCATATTTAAAATGCTTCTTCCGTCCTCCTGCCTTGTAGTAGCCAGTCGGGAGTTCTCCATGTAACAACTTTTTTGATAGACGATTATTTGCATGGACACCATGTGTCCTGCCCAGCGTGTCTGCACCTTCATCAACATTGTATGTGTGCACCTTCATCAACATTGTACATATTTGCCTTCATCAACATTGTATGTCTGCACCTTCATCAACATTGTATGTGTGCACCTTCATCAACATTGTACATATTTGCCTTCATCAACATTGTATGTGTGCACCTTCATCAACATTGTACATATTTGCCTACATCAACATTGTACGTATTTGCCTTCATCAACATTGTACGTATTTGCCTTCATCAACATTGTATGTCTGCACCTTCATCAACATTGTATGTATGCGCCTTCATCAACATTGTATGTGTGCACCTTCATCAACATTGTATGTGTGCACCTTCATCAACATTGTATGTCTGCGCCTTCATCAACATTGTACATATTTGCCTACATCAACATTGTACGTATTTGCCTTCATCAACATTGTACGTATTTGCCTTCATCAACATTGTATGTCAGCACCTTCATCAACATTGTATGTATGCGCCTTCATCAACATTGTACATATTTGCCTTCATCAACATTGTACGTATGCACCTTCATCAACATTGTATGTGTGCACCTTCTTCAACATTGTACATATTTGCCTTCATCAACATTGTATGTGTGCACCTTCATCAACATTGTATGTGTGCACCTTCATCAACATTGTATGTGTGCACCTTCATCAACATTGTACGTATGCACCTTCATCAACATTGTATGTGTGCACCTTCATCAACATTGTATGTGTGCACCATCATCAACATTGTATGTGTGCACCTTCATCAACATTGTACGTATGCACCTTCATCAACATTGTATGTGTGCACCTTCATCAACATTGTATGTGTGCACCTTCATCAACATTGTACGTATGCACCTTCATCAACATTGTATGTGTGCACCTTCATCAACATTGTATGTGTGCACCTTCATCAACATTGTACGTATGCGCCTTCATCAACATTGTATGTGTGCACCTTCATCAACATTGTACGTATGCACCTTCATCAACATTGTATGTATGCACCTTCATCAACATTGTATGTGTGCACCTTCATCAACATTGTATGTGTGCACCTTCATCAACATTGTACATATTTGCCTTCATCAACATTGTATGTCTGCACCTTCATCAACATTGTATGTCTGCACCTTCATCAACATTGTATGTCTGCACCTTCATTAACATTGTACGTATTTGCCTACATCAACATTGTACGTATTTGCCTTCATCAACATTGTACGTATTTGCCTTCATCAACATTGTATGTCTGCACCTTCATCAACATTGTATGTGTGCACCTTCATCAACATTGTATGTCTGCACCTTCATTAACATTGTACGTATTTGCCTACATCAACATTGTACGTATTTGCCTTCATCAACATTGTACGTATTTGCCTTCATCAACATTGTACCTATGCACCTTCATCAACATTGTATGTCTGCACCTTCATCAACATTGTATGTGTGCACCTTCATCAACATTGTATGTCTGCACCTTCATCAACATTGTATGTCTGCACCTTCATCAACATTGTATGTCTGCACCTTCATTAACATTGTACGTATTTGCCTACATCAACATTGTACGTATTTGCCTTCATCAACATTGTACGTATTTGCCTTCATCAACATTGTACGTATGCACCTTCATCAACATTGTATGTCTGCACCTTCATCAACATTGTATGTGTGCACCTTCATCAACATTGTATGTCTGCACCTTCATCAACATTGTACGTATGCACCTTCATCAACATTGTATGTCTGCACCTTCATCAACATTGTACGTATGCACCTTCATCAACATTGTATGTCTGCACCTTCATCAACATTGTACGTATGCACCTTCATCAACATTGTATGTCTGCACCTTCATCAACATTGTACGTATGCACCTTCATCAACATTGTATGTCTGCACCTTCATCAACATTGTATGTCTGCACCTTCATCAACATTGTATGTCTGCACCTTCATCAACATTGTACGTATGCACCTTCATCAACATTGTACGTATGCACCTTCATCAACATTGTATGTCTGCACCTTCATCAACATTGTATGTCTGCACCTTCATCAACATTGTACGTATTTGCCTTCATCAACATTGTATGTGTGCACCTTCATCAACATTGTACGTATTTGCCTTCATCAACATTGTATGTGTGCACCTTCATCAACATTGTACGTATGCACCTTCATCAACATTGTACATATTTGCCTTCATCAACATTGTATGTGTGCACCTTCATCAACATTGTATGTATGCTTACATGTTTAGTTTTCATCAGTGCTTAACTGTCTGGATATTATTTCTAGGTCTAATACCAACAACTGTGATTTGATCTGTGTTGCGCTACGGTCAGAGGTTAAAATTTAACCAATCATGTCAAGGATACAAGATTTTTATATAAATACAATTTTACACACTCAAATATATAGTCTTCATGGCATGGTAGATAAAAGAATGTAATTGACGTGAATGATTGTTGTATTCGGTGTTCGATCTTAGAAACAATGGGTTGTTGTTATTTTTGCCTACATGTAAAAATAAACATTAAAAAACACAATCGTCGCTACATAAGTTTAAATATTCGTGTCTGTTTTAAAAAAAAAATTATTTATCAAATCGCATAGGATTATGACTGTATATATAAATAATGTGCACTTTATATATAAATAATGTGCACTTTATATATAAATAATGTGCACTATGTAAGGGCCTAATAGATAGATTTTTTTGTGTTAGACTTAAGCCACTTCTAAAAGGTCTGAATAAATTAAATCCTACATAGATTATATCTTGGCGTTCTTCAGGAACAGGATTGTAATTCTCACCCAGGCAATGCTGGGTATTCCTTCAAGTACAATATATATGCTCAAGTTAGCATCCTGTTCAAAACACACCCACCCATACACAATATATATATATATATATATATATATATATATATATATATATATATATATATATATATATATATATATATATATATATATATACGAGGGATGGTAAAAAAGTAATGCCTTTAATTTTTTATCTAAGTAAATACTGTATCGGTGTGCAATTTGTTAATTTTGCGAGAATTTCCAAACACTCTTCTGTACTGTATATCATAACAAAACCTGTTTCATTAACAGATTGCAACACAGTAACCGTTTAAAAATGGCTGCCAAAGAAGTATGGTTAAAACAACAATATGTCATAGAATTTCTCAATGCTGAAGGCGAGACTCCCAATTCACATCCACAAACTTTTGAAGAGTGTTTATGGAGATTCAACAGTGGATGTTTACATTGTCGGATGTTGGGTACATTATTGTGACGAAGCTGAAGTAGGTCAATCTTCAGTGTAAGACGCGAAACGGACTGGTCGTCCGTATAGCAGTGCGTAACACAACATTCATCAAGTTGAAGACATTATTCGTGTGATTGTCTGGTAACACTGGATGAACTGCATGCCATGGTGTCCATTAGTAAAGGTAGTGTCCAGAGCATCATTAAAAAACTGAGCTATTAAAAGGTTTGTGCACGTTGGGTGCCCAGAATTTTGACAGACAGACATGAAGAAACAAGAAAAAACCATAGCCATTAACCTTCTGCACCATTATGAAACTGAAGGAAATGAGTTTTTATCAAATATTATGACAGATGATGAGATATGAGTTCATTTTTTAAAACCAAAATCCAAGAGGCAGTCAATGGAATAGCATGACACAACATCACAGAAAATAAATAAATGTAAAAGTTCACCATCTGTAGGGAAAGTTATAGCCTTCCATGTTTTGGAATGAGAAGGGTGTGATTCTCCTCAACTTCTTGCAACAAAGGAACACAATAAATGTAGACTGTTACATTGAAACTTTGAAGAAGCTAAGTGGTCATTTTCAGTGACTTTACCCGTTAAAAGATCAGAGAACTGCACTACTGTTACACAATAATGCCATGCTACACATCGCTAAACAATTGATGCAATTGGAGAAAATGGCTGAACAGTATTACATCCCGTTACAGTCCCCATCTTGCACCTTCAGACTTCCATCTGTTTGGACCACTAAAAGAAGATCTACAGTCACATAGCTTTAAGGACACAAACAAATCTTAAACACAATCAGTTTAGGAAAAAAGATACACATTTTTACGGTGTGGGGATACATGCCCTTATGTGAAGATGGACAAAAACTGTAACAAATAACGAAGACTACATTGAGAAATACATTTTTGAAGTGCAGACTTCAGATTACATTTTAATGTGAGTGTCTATCTATTTTTGTGCATATTTAATTGAATTATACATTAGGAGGCATGACTTTTTGACCACTCCTCGTATGTATATATATATATATATATATATATATAATATATATATATATATATATATATATTATATATATATATATATATATATATATATATATATATATATATATATATATATATATATATATATATATATGCAAACATACAAAGTTGTTAAGTCTTACCTTGTAACTCTAACCCTGCTGCCTCATCTTCTCCTCTATTTGTTCTAATTTAACTCTTTCCAATTCTCCAGCTAAGTTTTTCTCCTGCTCTACCTGTTGTTGCTTAATGACTTTATTTCTTTCACCCTGAAATATAAAGGGGTCATATCTACAAGAATTCTCAACAAGAGTCACAAAGTTTATAAAAAATAAGAAGGGATTTTATTGCATTAGGAAGTATATGGAAATCAAATACCTCAACAAAAGTTGCCTCAACCATAACAACAATACAGAAAATACATAACAACAATACAGAAAAGACATAACAACAATACAGAAAAAACATAACAACAATACAGAAAATACATAACAACAATACAGAAAATACATAACAACAATACAGAAAATACATAACAATACAGAAAATACATAACAACAATACAGAAAATACATAACAACAATACAGAAAATACATAACAACAATACAGAAAATACATAACAACAATACAGAAAAAACATAACAACAATACAGAAAATACATAACAACAATACAGAAAATACATAACAACAATACAGAAAATACATAACAACAATACAGAAAAAACAGAAGTAATGCACAGAACCCAATACAATCAACATAAAGATAAGTGATCAGTTACTGAAATAAAATCAGGAATTTAAATATCTTAGGAGACTTTTTACAGATGACAGAAGAACAAACATAGATATCGAGACACAAATTCAAAAAGCCAACTACGTAAATTATGTTGTACTTGGAAGTTTGCTGTTTTTGACCATGTCAGATATTCAGGAATGCATGGACATGCCGCTAGAGGAAGTTGGTAAACTGTACAGAGAACTCTGGGATTTCAGTCGATTCATAAGGAAGACTATGTTCTGGAAATAATACACATCATATGACACACACATCTATCCCGACGGAAACCAAAAGGCAAAACATAAATTCAATCTTCATACGAATATTGTGCTATCAATGTCTAGCCTTACAAGTTTCCCTGCACTCCTTAACAGGAAAACATGCAGTAATGAAAATTAATATCAGACATGGACACTAACTAAAGAACAAGTGAGAAATATTACTATGTGTGAAATGAGATGTCTAAGAAAAGCAGCAAACAGAACAAGAAGAGATCATGTGAGGAATGAGGATATTACCAGAACTGTTGGAACAATGTCAAACAGAACTAGAAGAAAAAACTTTAACATTTTGAAGTTCACATGTATATTGTATGCTGATTAAAAAATAGAAATATTTATAATTTTTATCAAATATTTGGTTACAATATTTATTTCTAAAATAACTTATAGAAATAAATTATATTTCTAAGCCCTCTAGACTTAGCAACCAAAATGGAACATTCCTGTTTGAACAACAGTGGCAGATATGTTATTGTTGAACGAAATAAATCAAGTGGCATTCTATAAACTGGACAACGTCACATCTGGGAATATTATTTTACTATGCAGCATTAAATAAGACATAGAAATGGTATGTTTTCCCATATGAATTAACTGGTTGGTTGGTTGCTGATCCAGCGGTTCATGGGCTCATGCCCTTTGACTCAATACCATTGTGTTTTTAATATACATGTGATTGTGAGCTGTTGTTTTGTTCCATATATTGTTTTCCATTTATCTGGTCCTGGAGGGATAATGCTGGGAAATCTGTGGATTTTCAGCCCACCCTGGGCCAGAGCCAGAGAACAACTATCACACCACCAGGAAGGTAGGTTTCAACCTATGCACTGCTCCAAGCCACTATAGCCAAGATAGTGTTCACTGTGCTCATTCCCCGCCACCATTTGTCTACTGGTTATGCCGAACTTCTCTATTGCTCCAGGCATGCAACCACATGTTCAAGTCAAAAGGATTGTCACGTCCTGAGTCACTGTAACCTATGATGGGCCTCAGCCATAGGAAAAAAATAGTACTGTCAGTTTCCTCCTCCCCACTGTTGCGCAGTAAATTTGTGCCCCCCCCCCCCAACCACAGAGGGTGATACATATATATTATAGGGGGGAAAAAGCACAAAATATATTGCAACAAAAATTGTATAGATGACGTGCAATGAAGCATCTACAAGACAATCACTTTCATATAACGGCATGTCATCTACTTAGGTTTTTCTGTTGCATGGGTGGTTTGTCTAGTGGGTCATTGGTGAGACCTACAGATGCAACCGCATGAGTATATTCTTCTTCTTCTTCTTCTTTCGTTCACTTGAAACATGTCTATATCTGTAATTCTGTTTCCTTAATAAAACTCACTGTCTTTTGTAGTTCATACAGTGTCCCATAGAGTTTTGATTCCAGTGTTGTTTCCTCTGGCCAATATGTCTGCCTCAGCATTTCATGCTCAGAACACTCTTGAAGTATATGTTTGGCACTCTGTGCTGCCTGTCCACATGGCCGTGTTGCCAATCTTGAACTTTGTATACATGTGACTGCGTAGTCGGTTGTGTCCTGTTCTGAGACGTAGAATTATAACTTGTTCTGATCTGTTCATATTGTGATAGTCATCTTGTGTTGGTGTTTGTGGCTTTCTTATTGACTTTATCCTTTGTTTTTTCTGATGGTAGGTGATTGGTATATCTGGTTGGTCTTCGGCAGCACCTTCCTTAGCCAGTTGGTCTGCTTTTTCATTTCCTGGTATTCCACAGTGAGAGGGTATCCACTGCATGGTTACCCTATACTGGTAAGACAATTCGCTAAGTAGTTTTTTTAAGTCTGTTAGTTTTCCAGACTGGAGAGCTTGAAGCACTGACCTTGCATCTGTCAGGAATACCACAGGCTGTAGGTCAGAGTTGGAGTTCAGCAGTTTTTTAGCTGCCACACTAATTGCCTGGATTTCTGCATCATAATTATTGCAGAATTTTCCTGTCGGTGTTCTGATTGTATCTCTAGGCTTGTGTGGATATTCTATATATACACCTCCATTCCTCACAGCATTCTGTGCTGACCCATCTGTGTACACTCTGACCCATATATCTTGTGGATATTCCTCATCCAGGAAACTGAGGGTGATTGTCATTCGCTGCACACTGTTCTGTTCGTCCTCGCTTCGTATTCCTTTCACATGGGTCTGAATGTATATTGGCATTCCATGGCTTTCACTCCACGGGGTTTGCTCTGGTACAGACCTTAAGGGGCTGCCAACTTCAGGTAGGTCTGTAAGTTGTGCATGAGTATATGAATTAACTATTTATATTTAGCATTTTTTTGTTAGTTACTACTAATTTAACTAAATTAGTAACATATTAACTTAGGCCTATTATTCATTCTAAGTTAGTATGAACTTACCCTGCTTCTGCTTGCCTGTGTGAGTGTTGAAATTGGTGATACGTGTAACCAACTGTATATTTTTCTCTGTGAAATGAAATATAAATTAAAGAAATTATTAAAATAATTAAAACTATGCAAACATCAATGGGTACAGGTGATTAGGAAAGAAATGGTTGAAAGTAATGCTGTCAATAGTGTAATCCTGGGGGAGTGGATCATACCCACACTGGCCACACCTCGATGCATTCTTACGGTAACCCGGTAATGATTACGTGGGACCTTCTCTGTGCTCATCACACTCAACAGAAGTTGCAGGGACAAAAATTAGGTGGTGGTGGATGCAGAAGACAGGGTCATCATTGACAATAACACTACAAAGAATAATAATGTAATAATCTACACAAATAGAAATAGTCAAATCAAGTAGGGGTTATGTCATGGCAACACCTAGGAGATAAATATTCAAAAGACTAATAGAACAAATAGTCAAATCAAGTAGGGAATATGGTCTGGCATTCAGGTATAACAAGCATTCAGGGAACAAATGCAAACATAAATTTTACACACAGGAATGACATAAAGACAACAGAATTAGTTATATTTTTGTTTGTAGCTGGATATTGTACTCTATGCATTTATGATCATGAAAGTGAACTGTGTAAGATACACGTTAGTGATAACAAAGCATGCAAGAATAGAAAGTGAACTGTGTAAGATACACTTTAGTGATAACAAAGTTTGCAAGAATAGAAAGTGAACTGTGTAAGATACACTTTAGTGATAACAAAGCATGCAAGAATAGAAAGTGAACTGTGTAAGATACACTTTAGTGATAACAGAGTTTGCAAGAATAGAAAGTGAACTGTGTAAGATACACTTTAGTGATAACAGAGTTTGTAAGAATAGAAAGTGAAATGTGTAAGATACACTTTAGTGATAACAAAGTTTGCAAGAATAGAAAGTGAACTGTGTAAGATACACTTTAGTGATAACAAAGTTTGCAAGAATAGAAAGTGAAATGTGTAAGATACACTTTAGTGATAACAAAGTTTGCAAGAATAGAAAGCCTAAAAGGTCTAAGTGTTCTTCCCCCCAAAAAGGATCACAGAACGTTTATGAAAGTGTGTTTTCAACCACCAATATCATCACCATTGTACAATTTGCATATACATGCGGAAAATGCCATATAAGGAGATTTGTCTAAGGTTTGGCATATCTGGAATAAACATATTTCTAATATTAACAACTGGTGAGGAATTGTAATGTGAAATACTGTTACATAATATATTCAATACTTTGATAATTTATTTTCATTTTAATTAAGCTAATTATCTGCCAATTTGAATATTAATTAGTTCTGCGCGCAACTAAAAATTATAGAAATAGGATCAACAGATGCGTCTTGCCTTTGTCAACACAAATATATATAATTTCTGTGGTATTTAATTATATTCAATAATTTTATAATTTACTTTCATTTTAATTGAGCTAATTTGCTGCCAATTTGAATATTAATTAGTTCTGCGCGCAACTAAAAATTATAGTAATAGGATCAACAGATTCTCTTGCCTTTAAGAACACAAAAATGTACATATTATGTGGTATTTAAATATACTATATATAAGTATATAATTCAATGCAAGTGTGACTCCATCATTGACATATGCATGTAAAAGTTGGAAATCTTTTGTGATAATGGATAAGAAGTTAGTTGCCTTCAAGAATAGATGCCTCAAAAAAATCACAAATACTAAATGAAAAGATTTCAAATCAAGCGACATACTTAGAGAGGAGACAAAACAAGAATATGTGATGAACATCATCAGAAAACACCGCTGGACATACATTAGCCACATACTTAGAATGAAGGAAGACAGAATTCCACGACAGGCCTTCATGTGGACACCAGACATGAAAGGAAACCGGCAAGACCAAAAACAACGCTCAAAAGAACATTTATGAATGAATTAAAATCAACAGGCATAAATGCACAAGACCTGCAATCCTTGGCAACTGACCGACAGGCATGGAAAACTATGACATCAGAGCTATGTGCCAAACTTGGTAAAAGAGGAACTGACTGACATAATATATAATTAATTTGTATATTTTAAATATTATTTTAATTAGCTGCCATTTTTGAATATTAATGTCTGGTTCTGCGCCAGACTCTTAAATACATACTCTTGAATTTCTGGAGGCTGGATTACCAGAACACGACCTCTATAATTATATTATGGTTAAAAACTTTGATACAACCAAATTGTCGCCAGAGTGTTTCCGGGGTCAGAAAAAGAAGTAAAGAAAGACGACATTGCTACCTGCCAATCATGTTGTAAGAGGTGGCTAAGCAGGTATTGGACTCGCGTTTGTTGTTTCTTCTCAAAAAGAGTCAAAGTGATGCAAAAACTATGCTGAAGTAGCATGTGTCAGGCCAAAAAAGCTCAGATATCGCAGCTAAGATGTAATCTATGACACAATGCACTTCGTTCATTTAACTACATAATGCTGATCAGTAGTCTGAGAACGAACGCAGAACACGAGCGAAATTGGATCATGTCCGCGGTTGAAAGAAAAGCACCTTACGATAAGGGTATCACCAATGCAACAGAAAGCCTTAGTAGATGACATGGCGTTATATTGAGGCTCTAGTATAGAAGCTTTGTAGCATGTCATCTATACAATTATAGACCCCCTCTGAGTAGAATAGTCTCTTTCAATAGGCATTAGACTACGCCGAAAGCTGAAGTTTCCTGGGTATGAAAGAAAGATCAGAAAAACCACCCACTGCACATAGGAAGTAAGAGCTTATCACTAGCAATTCCGGGGGTTTTCAAACAAACAAACAGATGCTGCTTGTTTTATTTGCAGAGATGGCATAAATTCTGCTGATCGCTAAGTTGAGGCGGAATAAACTATCTATCTATACTATGTGGCCCTTGTTTGCCTTTCGGCGTCAGGGGTACAAGATTTCTCTGGAGATGGCCTTCTTGTGCGCTGTTTGTAAGCTTATTCCTGTGGCTTCTTTGATTTATGTTGTACATCTTTTGCATGGTCTGCCTCTGGCTTTATAGCCGCGATGTCTATTTGTCATGGTCAACTGTGGCATGCTCTGTTGGTAGTCCAGAAGTGTGTGAAAACCACGTGATCTGTTATTTTGTATGTTCCAATAATGTTATCGTTTCTAATTCTATCTCTTAAGGACACTCCAAGTATTCTTCGTAGGCATGTCATTTCTACTATCACCATTTTTCTTTTGTCTTGTGCTGTCACTGTCCAGGTTTGGACTGGTAGCACAGTGATGGGATAATAACAGTCTTGTATAATGCAATTTTAATGTCTATGTTTACATTTTTGTTCTTAAAAATGTCATCTGTCCTAGGATCTGGTATGTTTTGTTGCATCTAATGTGTATCTCTTTACTGTTTTTCCCTTCACTCCATATAATGTTTCAGAGTAAATGAACTTTTTTACCTGTTTTAGCTGTTTATTATCGATGGAGATAGTGATATTTCTTTCTTTCTTTGCTATTGCCATTATTTCGGTCTTTTCAATATTAATCTTCATGTTGAATTTTTGACATGTTGCGTGGAGTCTGTTCATATGTTCTTGCAATTTTTGACATGTTGCGTGGAGTCTGTTCATATGTTCTTGCAATTTTTGACATGTTGCGTGGAGTCTGTTCATATGTTCTTGCAATTTTTGACATGTTGCGTGGAGTCTGTTCATATGTTCTTGCAATTTTTGACATGTTGCGTGGAGTCTGTTCATATGTTCTTGCAATTTTTGACATGTTGCGTGGAGTCTGTTCATATGTTCTTGCAATTTCAAGGAATAAACGATGTAGTAAATTTCAGCTTTCTTATTCTACTCCTTCATGGTCAGGGCAAAGATATAGGCCCCTATGACAAGCTCCTCTGTTTGTCTTTAGAATACTTTATCACAGCGAATATAATTGAATTCAGTAAACTTCACACCCAATCTCCTTAATCACTTTTTACAACATGCATGGTATGCGGTAGTATTGTGTTACTATCCTTTGCTCTAATTTCTTCTTCCCGTCAACACACTGGCGGAACATTGTCTCTCGCGAAGTATTTGCTTATATTTTTTACTGCTCTAGATACATGATATAATCATGAATATTCAGGCAAATATGGATGCCTCAGCAGAAATTATATCTCTGCTATCGCTTAATACGTTTTTATCTTGTTTATTATTGGTTATTCAAGTTATCTTTACTTTTACGGTTACGATATATTTCATGTTTGCTATTACTATTGCATTGTTCTGTTCTTTCCTGAACTACGTTTTCAATTATTACACTCTGGTAGTTTGGTTTCCTACGTCTAATCTGATAGTGTTGTGGTTCTATAATCTGACAGTGTAGTTCTATAATCTGACAGTGTAGTTCTATAATCTGACAGTGTAGTTCTATAATCTGACAGTGTAGTTCTATAATCTGACAGTGTAGTTCTATAATCTGACAGTGTAGTTCTATAATCTGACAGTGTAGTTCTATAATCTGACAGTGTAGTTCTATAATCTGACAGTGTAGTTCTATAATCTGATAGTGTAGTTCTATAATTCTATAGAAGAATGCTGAGAATACAATGGATTGCCAGAAAAACTAATGTAGGAGTGTTGAAAGAGTTAAATGCGAAACGGACCTTAATCAACAATATAAGAAAAAGGCAATCTTCATTTTTTGGCCACTTCGTGAGACAGGCAGGTTTGGAGAACATAATCACAACAGGCAAGATTGAATGCAACAAATACCAATGTCTTTACATTGTCTATTCTTCTGGTTTTTATTCAGCGTTCGTTATGACACTCCCGAAGATTAGCAGGATGTAGTCTAGAGAACGGAATATCATGGTTTACAGCTCGGCTGCGATATCTGCGCGTTTCTGTCTGAAACACCCTGTCTCAACATGGATTTCAAGTGTGTGTGTGTGGGGAGGGGGTGTTGAATATCAGAGGCTGTTGATATTTTCCCATTGATTTGGAAATTATGTTCACTGCACATATGTTCAACAGCCTGGATAACAACATAACATACATACAGCAGCCTGGATAACAACATAACATACATACAACAGCCTGGATAACAACATAACATACATACAGCAGCCTGGATGATGTACATACGACACATATAAACATAAATACATATAGCATTGATTCCAGATTGAATTCAGGAACTTTTATTTCAATCTGTGAGAAACAGCAAACAAGCACCATGTCAAAGAGTCAGGATAAAGCACTGCAATACATGATCTAATCCATAATAAAGCAATGAAAACACATCTTTTTCTTTAGCAAAACACTAAATAAACATCATGAAATCAGGGTATGCCATCATCAAATAAACATCATGAAATCAAGGTATGCCATCATAAAATAAAACTAAACTTTGAAAATTTGTTTACACTGGTTTCCAAAGAATGAAATGTTTGCAGGGCGCAGCTGAAGTAATGTTTTTTTCTGTGATTTTTTTTTTAGTTCTCTTTGCAGCAGAACATAAATTGCACAATGTCAATTATTAGAGGAACTTGGGTTTAGTAATATAAAGAACTTCATGTTGTCATGAATCAGGGAACAAGATGTTGCTCTCATTCTTCCATGTCACAGTGACACTCATCCAACAATTTCTCCCTGTTTTTCCTCCTCCCTTGATCATGTTCTGGGTAGTTACTAAATAATTCAGTTTTACTTTTCTCATCACACATGCCCTAAAAATCTGGACAGTCTGTTTATAATTTTTTCAATAATTTGTCTTTCCACTCCAGCTTCTCAGAGGATTTCTATATTAGTTTTCTCAGCTGCCCATACAAGTAAATTTAAGTAGGAAGCCAGAGGATAATTTAAAAATTCTTGAGACTAACGGGAATTGAACCAGTCCATTCAATGGCACCAAATCGCCTAGCAACTATTGCACACACGTTCTTCCATACTTGACTAACTGCTTCTCCAAAAAAAAGATGTGATTTCGTCAAGACATTCAAGGTGTGCACTCAAAGTCACCCGAACGGACCAATCGAGGCAAGGACTATTACAACAACAACAAACATCCTGTACAGGTTTTGATATATCCTCAGTAACAACAAACATATAACATAATATCCGTATTAGTTATACAAGGGCAGATAGGTCTTCTTGTAAACATGGATAACATATATAGACAATACAATTTTGCTTCAAATACTGTCCATTATTTTCGGCTGGCCATGGAATTTTCATTATTCTTTTCAAAAACCACATCTCATTTACCTACAGCTCACCTTCAGTACTTATGCGAACCATCCATGACAATAGACATTTTTAAAACAATATCTAAATACAAGCATGACAGCATCAAATCTGTATCAACTTCTTCACACACTGCATCAATAAAACTCTAAATTAAAAATTTAACAAAAATAATAATGAACAAAGATGTTTTTCTTTTTTACTTTGATTTTCAGGAATTATGAGCAATGAAACTTTGTTTCTTATGGAGAAGAGGGTTTCTACAGAAGAGAGGGTTTCTCAGATATCATTCATATCCAGAAGATGAACTCTCTGTGGTGTGTGATGATTTGAGAGGTACCCTACTCTGAAGGGGTATGTGTGTATGTGGTATAATGTATGTTCAACTATTTTGTATGTAAACAAAGTCTAGTTTTATTTATAAAATGGTGTGCAATAACAGATGTGCTTTTTTTGTGGTAATTTCATTGTGGGAGTTTCATTGTGATAGGAGCTAGGCACCACGATACTAAAACAAGCCCACTGAACTGTTATTTTGATATGACAAAAGATGCTCTTCAAGGTACTGTGAAGGGTAGAAGAAGATGAGGTGGCCTGAAGAAGATATAGCTGGATAATACCAAAGATTGAACAGGGTGTGAAGTCTCCAATCTAATCAAGATGGTAGAGAATAGAGATGTGTGGACATCTTTCTGCATTAAATGTCTCAATGTGACACCCCTACTACCCTGGCAGGATATGAGGTTTATTATTATTATGTAGACGTACATGAAAGCCTGCTACCATTTGATGATATGGATGTTGGCCACACATCACGTATTATTGCTACCATTTGTTGATATGGATGTTGGCCACACATCCCATATGATTGCTACCATTTGATGATATGGATGTTGGCCACACATCCCATATGGTTGCATGCCTTCAATTGTGTACTTCCTACATGTACGGATGAGGGTGGCACTAAGAATGGTCAAGTTTGGTTTGATTGTGAGTCGTCAGATGGATCATGAGTCCAAGAAAGGTCAAGTTTGATTTGATTGTTTGTGAGTCCTCAGATGGATAATGTCCAAGAATGGTCAAGTTTGATTTGATTGTTTGTGAGTTCTCAGATGGATGATGTCCAAGAATGGTCAAGTTTGATTTGATTGTGAGTTCTCAGATGGATGATGTCCAAGAATGGTCAAGTTTGATTTGATTGTGAGTTCTCAGATGGATGATGCCCAAGAATGGTCAAGTTTGATTTGATTGTTTGTGAGTTCTCAGATGGATGATGTCCAAGAATGGTCAAGTTTGATTTGATTGTTTGTGAGTTCTCAGATGGATGATGCCCAAGAATGGTCAAGTTTGATTTGATTGTTTGTGAGTTCTCAGATGGATGATGTCCAAGAATGGTCAAGTTTGATTTGATTGTTTGTGAGTTCTCAGATGGATGATGTCCAAGAATGGTCAAGTTTGATTTGATTGTTTGTGAGTCCTCAGATGGATGATGAGTCCAGTCTAGACTGTGAAAGACGTGTTTGAGTATGAGCAGGAATGTAGAGGTGGAGAAAGGTATAGTATAGTTTTGCTGAGGAAAAGCTCACATACTTCAGAAGATCTGACCAGCAGTCCATCAGACCACCACTAGCATGTAACAACAACCTCTTGTAGATGACATACATGCTTATACAGTCAGGCCTTCATGCTGCGGAAAGTCATGCACTACGTCATCTATGGTTATGTCTTTACCCAATCACACAATATTCTATTTTTCTGCCTGTGTTCTCAAACTCCTTCAAACCATCAGGATGTAGTCCAGAGAACAGAATAAGTTATGATTTACAACAGAGCTGCGAAATCTGCACCTCTTGACCCAACACATCCAATTTCAGCATGGCGTCTAGGCCACTTTTACCCTATCCAGGAAGCGACATTCAACTCCACAAACCTCCATAGTCACCTAATACGACCTCCTGACAGGTAACAGTATCACTTTCCTTTGCTCCCCTATTGGGTCTCGGAAGTACATGAGCAGGAGGATGTCCATAAAAATCACTGCGCAATACCGAGAGTTGGAGTCTCCTTGGTATGAAATCAATCTCAAGAGAAACCTTCATTTACACCGGATAGATCAGCTATATTGCTCAAAATTTATGTAAATTGAAACAGAATAAAGGATATAATAAAATTAAAACAAGCAATACATCAAACAAAAAGTTATTTTCATGGACACAACACACAAAGTGTCAAATAAAACACCTCACATTTTATCATGGACACAACACACAAAGTGTCAAATAAAACACCTCACATTTTATCATGGACACAACACACAAAGTGTCAAATAAAACACTTCACATTTTATCATGGACACAACACACAAACTGTCAAATAAAACACATCATATTTTATCATGGACACAACACACAAAGTGTCAAATGAAACACCTCACATTTTATCATGGACACAACACACAAAGTGTCAAATAAAACACCTCACATTTTATCATGGACACAACACACAAAGTGTCAAATAAAACACATCATATTTTATCATGGATACAACAAACAAACATTTTATCATGAACACAATACACAAAGTTTCAAATGAAACACCTCAATTTTTGTTCTCTCATAAACCTGTTATTTATACTCCTGATAGATACATGGAATATTTATAAGGTCAAATGAAACATGCAGTCTGTACATGTTGTGACAGCAAGGACATGTGCCCTGTATCACACAGCCTCAAGCAACCCCCAAATGGGATAACAAGCAGTAATGGTTGATATTTATGAAAATATTCAAGAAAAAAACCTGCCCTGATTTCCCCTGTGAATAATGAAAACGTGTTCATAATTTTAGAACAATCAAATATAATTAATTGAGTCAACCTATTGGAGCGCCATTATTTATGTACCATTTGCAAGCCACTTCAATTGGCATGCTGCCCATGAAGAGTTAAAAAACATTATGTCCATAAGATAAGCAATGATAGAATGAGATTATACAAACATCATAGTCATAAGTACATCACGGTCATAAGTACATCATGGTCATAAGTACATGGTAATTGATAAGTTCATATACAAATTTAATCAGAAATCTCAACTAAAATAAATCAATATAAAATAATAAATGCTTATGAATGAACAAATACATGTTGTGACTAAACTGTCACTTACCCCCAGCAGTATTAATGGAAGATCTTCCAACTGTCACTTACCCCCAGCAGTATTAATGGAAGAGCTACCAACTGTCACTTACCCCCCCAGTAGTATTTATGGAAGAGCTACCGTCACTTACCCCCAGCAGTATTAATGGAAGAGCTACCAACTGTCACTTACCCCCCCCAGCAGTATTTATGGAAGAGCTTCAACAACCAGCACAGAACATTATCTGATAACTATTTAGTTAGTTAGTCATTGGATCATCATCACTGCACTCCAGGCACCTCTATAGGTGCTCAGATCTCCCCCTGAGTATAACGCCATTACACGTTGACTGACAGTCCCAGTATACCGTTGATTGACCATCATTCTTCCCCACTCATGATACTGCTCCTTTCTAGCGACACCACATTTCATACCAAGCTCCTTTATTCTAGTCATGGAACAAGAGTCATCGTCACTTATACAGTCATTTGTTCATGCTTTTCCCATACGACGTTAAAAATTTATGCCCGATCCATCGCTCCGCCAATAGACATAGTGGCCCCATGTGCAACCAAACTATCTGCTCTCTCATTACCCTGGACTCCTGCATGTCCCGGCACAAAAATAAATGTCACTTTTCACACACAGAAATTCTTCACAGCATCCAGCCACTATTCCCAAATGTACCTGACCTGCACTTTTACAATCATGCTTATCAAGTTACCGAGTATACATGCATGTGTCGCTATCTATGAGTACACCCATTTCAAAGCTTTGGTTACTGCCAAAATCTCCATTTTCACGCTGCTTGTCATCTGAGCGAACACACCACATTCCTCTCTGATGATCTTCCCCCGCCGTTGAGCCATGAAGGCCCAAGCACTCTTGATGTGTCTCTCAACCGACCCATCTGTATATATAATCATATCACCTTCCATGGAATTCTCGCAGATCTGATAACTAGAACAGAGAACATCATGATCCTCTTCTCTTTGTAACATATCTACACAGCAAGTGGAACATCATCAAATAACTAGAACAACAGAAAACATAATTTTATGACTAGAACAACAGAGTGTATGTGAAATACATGCACATGTAGAACTTCTCAAGATACGAAGAGAAATGGTGGCGATGGAAGCTTATGAAAGAAACAAAGAAATGAACAGAGACCACCCAAATAAATAACTTGTAGAAAAATAACAACTTAAACAAAGAATGAAGCAAGTCTTAAAGCAGAGAGATTTACTGAGGTGAAGAACAGGCAATCTACGGGAGATTTACTGAGGTGAAGAACAGGCAATCTACGGGAGATTTACTGAAGTGAAGAACAGGCAATCTATGCGAGATTTACTGAAGTGAAGAACAGGCAATCTACGAGAGATTTACTGACGTGAAAAACAGGCAATCTACGAGAGATTTACTGAAGTGAAGAACAGGCAATCTATGGAGGCATATTCGGTGTACACAGACGATAATTCATCTAACTAAACCTAAAACTATCTTTCATATCCAGAAGACTTCTGCCACAGCTGTAAGGAATGCCTGGAGAACTAAGGAATGCCTGGAGAACTAAGGAGTGCCTGGAGAACTAAGGAATGCCTGGAAAACAAAGGAATGCCTCGTCCGTGTGTTGCCGGGGCCCAAAAGGGGAGCAAAGAATAACAATACTGTTTACTTTCCACGCATGTCGTAAAAGACGACTAAGGAGGTTATGGGATGGAGTTGGCTGTCCCATCCCATATAGGGTCAGTGACCCAAAACCATGCTGAAGTCGGATGTGTTAGGCCGAAAGGCGCAGATATCGCAGCAATGCTGTAAACCATGACACAATGCATTCTGTTCTCCGGACTACATCCTGCTAATCTGCAGGAGTTTGAGAACGAATGCCTGGAGAACTGAGAAATGCCTGGAGAACTGAGGAATGCCTGGAGAACTGAGGAATGCCTGGAGAACTAAGGAATTCCTGAAGAACTAAGGAATGCCTGGAGAACTGAGGAATGCCTGGAGAACTGAGGAATGCCTGGAGAACTAAGGAATGCCTGTAGAACTAAGGAATGCCTGGAGAACATAATAATCTGCAAGAATATTTCATCAAAACAGAATAGTTGTAGATCTATTGAAGTAAGTCCTTGATATGAAGATGGTACTTCCAGCTGATCTATTTGAAAATATATTCACAATTATGTGAATATTCACTGAAGACATGAAAATATATTCACAATTATGTGAATATTCACTGAAGACATGAAAATATATTCACAATTATGTGAATATTCACTGAAGACATGAAAATATATTCACAATTATGTGAATATTCACTGAAGACATGAAAGCTTCAATGAAGTTTTAGTTAGTCAATTCATCAACAATAGGTGTTCCGATCTCCAACTGAGTGTATCTGCGATCACACAACAATTTGACAATTCAAGATCATTGTTGGTTGATGAACATTCTTCAAAGTCCACAGCAATGCTAATTTCTGACTGGATATGCAAAAGGAGTGACCACTCTCATTAATTTAATTTTCCCATGCTAACTTTCATAATCAGGTCAATATGTCAGCTCTCCTGTTGTCTTGAATACCCCCCCCCCCAAATATGAACTTTCATGAAGATTAATGTGGCTCATTCCAACTTCAACCTCTCGACTGCCTGAAACCAAAATCCTCATGAAAGCAGCCATTTCCTGATCATGCTGAAAATGCAGACATGAATTGTATTCTATGTGCCTATTCAGGCCTAACACACCCAAGTATGATAATCATCGCCCCATTCTGGATTTTATCCAATCATTTAGTCTGTGTCTAGCTGAACGTTAAAATTATCAATGCATATTCTATCACAGAAACAATCAAGCCCTGAAATGGAATTATAACAGGTAACATTAAAGATAACAAAAAAACATAACACCTACAACTTGAGACCATAACGATCATTTCTCCAGAAGATGAGCAATAAACTCCAAAGATCACAACCTTCTGACATATTCTGATATGGAACATAATTTGACATGGAAGATTCTTGACCATGCTATGGAGCTTCATGAACTGGCAAAGATCCATCTAGGTCATCTTGACCATGCTACAGAGCTTCATGAACTGGCAAAGATCCACCTAGGTCATCTTGACCATGCTACAGAGCTTCATGAACTGGCAAAGATCCACCTAGGTGATCTCTATCATGGTATTTCAGCTGACATGATGGTTGACATATAAGACTGGACCAACATGATGGCTGACATATAAGACTGGACCAACATGATGGTTGACATATAAGACTGGACCAACATGATGGTTGACATATAAGACTGGACCAACATGATGGTTGACATATAAGACTGGACCAACATGATGGTTGACATATAAGACTGGACCAACATGATGGTTGACATATAAGACTGAACCAACATACAACTGGAACCATCAGCCATCATTCCATGAGAGCATTACTGAAGCGGAGATCGGAGCACCTATGGACATGCCCAATGTGCAAAGAAGATAATCAGCATACGTAACTTACATGGAAGACATAACCTTTGTAAGTAAAACATAGCACAATAAGGAAGGTTTTAATAACGGAAAACATATACGACAATAAGGAAGATTTCAATAACCTAGTATTAAAACCAATATACTTGAGGAGGATTACAATAACATAATCCTGCAAACTTCATATGAAAGATTACAATAACATAATCCTGCAAATTTAATATGAAAGATTGCAATAATCTAAATTAAAACCAGCAAACATATGAAAGATTGCAATAAATCATCACAAAATGCAATATGGAATATTGCAATCAACCATCAAATATCACAACTTATTTACACAATTTGATATGAAAGATTGCAATAAATCATCAACAAATGCAACAATCTGTAAACATAAATCAATATGGAGGATACAATCAAGTATTGAAAATGCAACTAGTCGAAACAGCCATGTATATGAACCACAGAGGAGGACCACAATGCAATCAACCACAGAGAAGGACCACGATGCAATCAACCACAGAGGAGGACCACAATGCAATCAACCACAGAGGAGGACCACGATCCAATCAACCACAGAGAAGGACTACTATGAATATATAGATAAACATAAGCAAAACATGGTCATGCAGACTTCATAATAACAGAAATGATAGAAAATCAATTACTTTGAAGCATGCAAAAAATATCACTGCAACCATTCTTCAACTATTCTTATAAAAACATATCAATGACAATATTAACAAAACAGCACTGCACTGCATCCGCATTAGAGGGACAGAATGAGAAATTGGTATTACGTGGTACAAGTAGGATAGAATAAAAATTAGTATTAACTGATACAAGTAGGACTTGGTACTAGTAGGACATGGCATCAGAGAGGCAGAATGAGAAATTGGTATTCACGTAGTACTTGTGGTACAAGTAGGACTCGGCACCAGAAGGACAAAATGAGAAATTAGTATTAAGTGATACAAATAGGACTTGGTACTAGTAGGACTTGGCATCAGAGAGACCCATGGGAATCAGCATAAAATTCAATATTAGAGGCAACAGAGATGTGGTTCTACAGAAGAATGCTGAGAATACCACAGAAAGCTTGAAATACAAACAAGAAGGTGATGAAAAAGTCAAGTACGAGGGTGGTGGGGGTGCTGAAAGAGTCAAGTATGAGGGTGGTGGGGTGCTGAAAGAGTCAAGTACGAGGGTGGTGGGGTGCTGAAAAAGTCAAATATGAGGGTGGTGGGGTGCTGAAATTGTCAAGTACAAGAACAAAGGTAACAATAATATCAGAAAGAGACACAATCATTATTTAACATGTTACGAGACATGTTGTTTTTTTACATAGTTTTACATGTCTACATGTCTTACAACAGGCAAGATTGAAGGCACAAGAGGTCAAGGATGACAACATGAGAAAATAATAGTTTAACATCGTGACATGGCAATGAGTCAACATCCATCCTGATACAAGATACACTAGAAATATATCATTCTGAATATCTATGGTCACCTACGTCAGTCGGCACAGCACCTGATGATGATGGTTCATTATAAGAAAAATAACATTGCAGAAAGTAACAACACTTAAGTCAACAAACAAATTATTAGTAGTTCTCAAATCATGAACAAAAATTATTCACATTCCTGAGATCTTCAAATTAAAGGTTCTCAAAAACATACAGTAAGTCCCCAATATGACAAAATATTTGGGGGTGGAGAAAAAGCCATTTGATAAATATGTAATCACAATCAACATAACCATCTGCCATGTTCCAGCGAATATTAGGCGAACAATCAACATAACCATCTGCCATGTTCCAGCGAATATTAGGCGAACAATCAACATAACCATCTGCCATGTTCCAGCGAATATTAGGCGAACAATCAACATAACCATCTGCCATGTTCCAGCGAATATTAGGCGAACAATCAACATAACCATCTACCATGTTCCAGCGAATATTAGGTGAACAATGACTCATAGATGTTGACCCGTTGAAATGTGTCTCTTTAGTTAAATCCCCAGGAATTCGAGAGCTCCTGTATCTTTGTGTGCAATGGAGAGTTGCGGTTGATGAGGACAAGTGCTTAGTTGCTCTGATCTCCGTCTCACTAAATCTGAGTGTAGCGGCCAACAGTTTCAGTTTGTTGTCCATTTATCTGTTTCTTCATATATCTAATGTTTCTGTTTATGGGCTGGCCAATCTGAACATCAATCTCACGCAGGTTTGAGAGCAACCAAGATTCAGAACTTTGAAAATCTCTGAACAGATGAGGTCTGTTAACGCATTAACTATGTCATTTCAATCCTTTGATCTACCTATTGACACTGTGACCGTTGATCTACCTATTGACACTGTGACCTTTGATCTACCTATTGACACTGTGACCTTTGATCTACCTATTGACACTGTGACCTTTGATCTACCTATTGACACTGTGACCTTTGATCTACCTATTGACACTGTGACCTTTGATCTACCTATTGACACTGTGACCGTATTCACCAATGTATTGGTTCGCTCATTGCTTTTAATCCCCGCAGTATATCCTGGCACGAATAGAAATGTAAACTTCCTGGTCACACGTAGCAACAAAAACTCTTCCCATTGATGGCAGAGGACTCCTGCTTCAACTGCTGATCAAGTTCATTGAGTCACTAAGTCATTCAAGCATGAGAATAGTTCTGTGACATCATGTTCATTGAGTCACTAAGTCATTCATGCATGAGAATAGTTCTGTGACATGTTCATTGAGTCACTAAGCCATTCAAGCATGAGAATAGTTCTGTGACATCATGTTCATTGAGTCACTAAGTCATTCATGCATGAGAATAGTTCTGTGATATCAAGTTCATTGAGTCACTAAGTCATTCATGCATGAGAATAGTTCTGTGATATCAAGTTCATTGAGTCACTAAGTCATTCATCCATGAGAATAGTTCTCAGCCATGACTGCCTCCATCACAGCTTCTATCACCATCACGAGGCTGCTCATGGGATGTGTCTCCAGAGCTTTGTTTGACACCGAGAATTCTTTCTCGATGTTCTGCTAGAAATTGATGACATGCATATATAATAGCTCTACGTGTGGCACATGGTCGAGAGATTACAGCTCTGGTCTCACACTCAAGAGATCCACACAGGAGATTCTCTGTAAGGGACTGCATGAGATCCACACAGGAGATTCAGTCTCTGTAAGGGACTGCATGAGATCCACACAGGAGATTCAGTCTCTGTAAGGGACTGCATGAGATCCACACAGGAGATTCAGTCTCTGTAAGGGACTGCATGAGATCCACACAGGAGATTCACTCTCTGTAAGGGACTGCATGAGATCCACACAGGAGATTCACTCTCTGTAATTGACTGTAAAGTACTGACAAAAATAACTTGGATTTTTTTTCCTGCCTGAGTGTAAATCCAAAATTCCACTCTATACAAGTCACAGCAATAGCACAAGGACTTTGCAGCCTTAATCACACAGCCACAAGTTTTTTCCCTGCCAACTTCCTAACAGGATAACATTCAGTAAATCATAACTAGATACATATTCATCTGTAATAACTTAGAAATTCAATATACAATTATTTGTTAACAATATCAGTAATGTTCAGATTTGTTAACAATATCAGTAATGTTCAGATTTGTTAACAATATCAGTAATTTTCAGATTTGTTAACAATATCAGTAATGTTCAGATTTGTTAACAATATCAGTAATGTTCAGATTTGTTAACAATATCAGTAATGTTCAGATTTGTTAACAATATCAGTAATGTTAATATTTGTTAACAATATCAATAATGTTAAGAGGTTACATCAATGTGTATGAATGTTAACGGAGGGATCATCTATTTTGATTTATAAAAACAATAATGATAATTGAAGTTATAAATACTTGACACATGCTCACAAAATGGAATGAGCTGGACAGTAAATCAATGAAATATCAATAAGGTTTTTCTAGATAACGGGATACTTTGATTATTTGTTCTTCTGTCTTAATCATTCAAGTTCTAGATGTCACATAGGGCTCCTTGTGTAGAACTATCACACAGATGCTACATATCAAATAGGGCTCCTATCACACAAATGCTAGATATCAAATAGGGCTCCTAGTGTAGACCTGTCACAAAATGCTAGATGTTACATGGGACCCATAGTGTATTTCACAGATAATAGATGTCACACAGGGCTCTTAGTAAATATTACAGATAATAGATGCCACACAGGGCTCTTAGTAAATATTACAGATAATAGATGTCACACAGGGCTCTTAGTAAATATTACAGATAATAGATGCCACACAGGGCTCTTAGTAAATATTACAGATAATAGATGCCACACAGGGCTCTTAGTAAATATTACAGATAATAGATGCCACACAGGGGTCACCAGTAAATATTACAGATGCTAGATGCCACACAGGGCTCACCAGTAAATTTGACAGATGCTAGATGTCACACAGGGCTCACCAGTAAATTTGACAGATGCTAGATGTCACACAGGGCTCACCAGTAAATTTGACAGATGCTAGATGTCACACAGGGCTCACCAGAAAATTTGACAGATGCTAGATGTCACACGGGGCTCACCAGTAAATTTGACAGATGCTAGATGTCACACAGGGCTCTTAGTAAATATTACAGATAATAGATGCCACACAGGGCTCTTAGTAAATATTACAGATAATAGATGCCACACAGGGCTCTTAGTAAATATTACAGATAATAGATGCCACACAGGGGTCACCAGTAAATATTACAGATGCTAGATGTCACACAGGGGTCACCAGTAAATATTACAGATGCTAGATGTCACACAGGGCTCACCAGTAAATTTGACAGATGCTAGATGTCACACAGGGCTCACCAGTAAATTTGACAGATGCTAGATGTCACACAGGGCTCACCAGTAAATTTGACAGATGCTAGATGTCACACAGGGCTCACCAGTAAATTTGACAGATGCTAGATGTCACACAGGGCTCACCAGTAAATTTGACAGATGCTAGATGTCACACAGGGCTCACCAGTAAATTTGACAGATGCTAGATGTCACACAGGGCTCACCAGTAAATTTGACAGATGCTAGATGTCACACAGGGCTCACCAGTAAATTTGACAGATGCTAGATGTCACACGGGGCTCACCAGTAAATTTGACAGATGCTAGATGTCACACGGGGCTCACCAGTAAATTTGACAGATGCTAGATGTCACACAGGGCTCACCAGTAAATTTGACAGATGCTAGATGTCACACAGGGCTCACCAGTAAATTTGACAGATGCTAGATGTCACACAGGGCTCACCAGTAAATTTGACAGATGCTAGATGTCACACAGGGCTCACCAGTAAATTTGACAGATGCTAGATGTCACACAGGGCTCACCAGTAAATTTGACAGATGCTAGATGTCACACAGGGCTCACCAGTAAATTTGACAGATGCTAGATGTCACACAGGGCTCACCAGTAAATTTGACAGATGCTAGATGTCACACAGGGCTCACCAGTAAATTTGACAGATGCTAGATGTCACACAGGGCTCACCAGTAAATTTGACAGATGCTAGATGTCACACAGGGCTCACCAGTAAATTTGACAGATGCTAGATGTCACACAGGGCTCACCAGTAAATTTGACAGATGCTAGATGTCACACAGGGCTCACCAGTAAATTTGACAGATGCTAGATGTCACACAGGGCTCACCAGTAAATTTGACAGATGCTAGATGTCACACAGGGCTCACCAGTAAATTTGACAGATGCTAGATGTCACACAGGGCTCACCAGTAAATTTGACAGATGCTAGATGTCACACAGGGCTCACCAGTAAATTTGACAGATGCTAGATGTCACACAGGGCTCTTAGTAAATATTACAGATAATAGATGCCACACAGGGCTCTTAGTAAATATTACAGATAATAGATGCCACACAGGGCTCTTAGTAAATATTACAGATAATAGATGCCACACAGGGGTCACCAGTAAATATTACAGATGCTAGATGTCACACAGGGGTCACCAGTAAATATTACAGATGCTAGATGTCACACAGGGCTCACCAGTAAATTTGACAGATGCTAGATGTCACACAGGGCTCACCAGTAAATTTGACAGATGCTAGATGTCACACAGGGCTCACCAGTAAATTTGACAGATGCTAGATGTCACACAGGGCTCACCAGTAAATTTGACAGATGCTAGATGTCACACAGGGCTCACCAGTAAATTTGACAGATGCTAGATGTCACACAGGGCTCACCAGTAAATTTGACAGATGCTAGATGTCACACAGGGCTCACCAGTAAATTTGACAGATGCTAGATGTCACACAGGGCTCACCAGTAAATTTGACAGATGCTAGATGTCACACAGGGCTCACCAGTAAATTTGACAGATGCTAGATGTCACACGGGGCTCACCAGTAAATTTGACAGATGCTAGATGTCACACGGGGCTCACCAGTAAATTTGACAGATGCTAGATGTCACACAGGGCTCACCAGTAAATTTGACAGATGCTAGATGTCACACAGGGCTCACCAGTAAATTTGACAGATGCTAGATGTCACACGGGGCTCACCAGTAAATTTGACAGATGCTAGATGTCACACGGGGCTCACCAGTAAATTTGACAGATGCTAGATGTCACACAGGGCTCACCAGTAAATTTGACAGATGCTAGATGTCACACAGGGCTCACCAGTAAATTTGACAGATGCTAGATGTCACACAGGGCTCACCAGTAAATTTGACAGATGCTAGATGTCACACAGGGCTCACCAGTAAATTTGACAGATGCTAGATGTCACACAGGGCTCACCAGTAAATTTGACAGATGCTAGATGTCACACAGGGCTCACCAGTAAATTTGACAGATGCTAGATGTCACACAGGGCTCACCAGTAAATTTGACAGATGCTAGATGTCACACAGGGCTCACCAGTAAATTTGACAGATGCTAGATGTCACACAGGGCTCACCAGTAAATTTGACAGATGCTAGATGTCACACAGGGCTCACCAGTAAATTTGACAGATGCTAGATGTCACACAGGGCTCACCAGTAAATTTGACAGATGCTAGATGTCACACAGGGCTCACCAGTAAATTTGACAGATGCTAGATGTCACACAGGGCTCACCAGTAAATTTGACAGATGCTAGATGTCACACAGGGCTCACCAGTAAATTTGACAGATGCTAGATGTCACACAGGGCTCACCAGTAAATTTGACAGATGCTAGATGTCACACAGGGCTCACCAGTAAATTTGACAGATGCTAGATGTCACACAGGGCTCACCAGTAAATTTGACAGATGCTAGATGTCACACAGGGCTCACCAGTAAATTTGACAGATGCTAGATGTCACACAGGGCTCACCAGTAAATTTGACAGATGCTAGATGTCACACAGGGCTCACCAGTAAATTTGACAGATGCTAGATGTCACACAGGGCTCACCAGTAAATTTGACAGATGCTAGATGTCACACAGGGCTCACCAGTAAATTTGACAGATGCTAGATGTCACACGGGGCTCACCAGTAAATTTGACAGATGCTAGATGTCACACAGGGCTCACCAGTAAATTTGACAGATGCTAGATGTCACACGGGGCTCACCAGTAAATTTGACAGATGCTAGATGTCACATATGTCTCCAAGTATATCTCACAGATATTAAATGACACAAATGGCTCCAAGCATATCTCACAGACAATTGCTGTCACATGTCTCCTATATATATCACACACATGACTTCTAGCATATCTCACAGATAATAGCAGTCACACAGGGGCCCTATTATATCTCAGAGGTGATGAATGTCAGAAAGGGCTCCTAGTATATCTCACAGATGACAAATGTCACATAGGGCTCCTAGTGTATCTGACATGAAAAAATTCCAGAAACTCAAACACAATATTTGTAGAACTTCATCATTCACAAACATCACACACAAAATATGTACAGTAATATGTGTATATCTCTTTAAAAAAAACAGACATTGGTTGAATACAGCTATAAAAATAGACATTTATAAAATACATCTAAAAACAGACATTTATCGAGTACAAGTCTAAAAACAGATATTTATCGAGTACAAGTCTAAAAACAGATATTTATAGAGTACAAGTCTAAAAACAGATATTTATAGAGTACAAGTCTAAAAACAGATATTTATAGAGTACAAGTCTAAAAACAGTATAGAATGCAACTCTAAAACAAACAGGCATCTGTAGAATATAACTCTAAAAACAGACATTTATCGAGTACAAGTCTAAAAACAGATATTTATCGAGTACAAGTCTAAAAACAGACATTTATATAATACAACTCCAATATCAGACATTTGTAGCAAAAAAGTGTTCAAAAACATTTAAATTTAAGGCACAATAAAAATATTTGTAGAATAAAATCTATACAGCACTGACATTTTAGAAAATATTTCTGTGAACAAAATACCAATAGAGCACAACCTCTAATAAACTGACATTTTAGAAAAAACATGTCATAAAATATTTGTAAAATTACTTCTATAAAACAGCAGCGACCATTTTATGAACAAAAAGAACAGACAATTGTAAAATTACATTTTGAGATGGTTTACATAGCACAAATTGTGATCAATATGACTTGGGTCAAATGTCATGAGCCCATGGACCGCCTGATCGACAACCATGAATATGACTTGGGTTGGATACGAGCCCATGGACCGTCTGATCAACAATCATGAATGAATATGACATTGGGTCAAGGACACGAGCCCATGGACCGCTGGATCAACAACCATGAATATGTATTGGATATAGGGCACGAGCCCGTGGACCGCTGGATCAACAGCCATGAATATGTCTTGGATATAGGGCACGAGCCCGTGGACCGCTGGATCAACAGCCATGAAAATTAATCAATCACTAATATATAGTGTTCATTTCCAGATTCATTTCTCATATACCCAGCTACAAAAATGGAACAGTAGACAGGGTAAAATTTTATATTAATGCTGTTTTTGTTTGAAATGTTGCGCTGATGAATCTTGTCTTCAGTCATTTAAAGAAACTAAGCACCTATAGGAGCACAATGAAAACAGCGGTTATCAATTATAATCTCTTTATAAATCTCAATTACTAATGGATTATGGGCCACAACAGTTATGGATTATGGGAATAAGCTCTTACAGTTCATGGACCACAGATTTTATGGATTATAGACTACAGTCCTTAAAGATTAATATTGCAGTAACCATGGATTATGGGCCATATTGTTATTATCAATATTGGTATTATTCTTTGCTCCCTTTCCGGGCCCTACCAATAGAAAAGATATAAGAATAACAATATCGTTTACCATCCATGATTGTTTTATGAGGTGACTAAGGAGGATTTGGGGTGAGGTTTGTCATCCCATCTCATATTGGGTCAAAGTGACCCAGAAGCAATGCTGAAAACTTTGTTGGGACTAACACAAAAAAAAAAGCATTCCGCTATCTGGACTACATCCTGCTAATCTGCAGGAATTTGAGAATGAAGGCAGAAGAAATTACTATTATTAATACAATTATTTGCAAGTTATTTCAATTTCTTCTCCAATATCTTGGTTATTTTCTACCTTTCACAAGCGTATATTAACACAGATATTACACTGGAAGAAGGTTATAGTTTCGTTAATTATAATAATCACAAAAAAGGTACTCAATGACTGGAAACAGTAAACTCTCAGAAAAATAAGCAAAAATATATCAAAATATTCAACAACAAAAAAACAGATGCCAACATACAATAATTAATTGATACAAACACGGATTTTACACTAAAACAACAACTCCTACTTAAGATACCAATTTGACAGACTTAACTGTTTACAACCAGTAGTACTTTGTCAACACTATATAAATGAAGTCTATGATGAATGTAGTACTTTGTCAACACTATATGAATGAAGTCTATGATGAATGTAGTACTTTGTCAACACTATATGAATGAAGTCTATGATGAATGTAGTATTTTGTCAACACTATATGAATGGAGTCTATGATGAATGTAGTAGTTTGTCAACACTATATGAATGAAGTCTATGATGAATGGAGTATATGTTAAAGCAAAATTAATTAAACTGGTTACTAGAAAAACTTACAGTATCTATGAATAAAAAATATATAAAAAAGTAAATAAAAAACATACAATAAAACTAAACAGGACAATTTGTTTGTTCGGTTACTGCGGCACTCTCCACTTTGTCGGACATCCTCCAACCATTTGGTTATTTATATTTGATGAATGTAGTATTTTGTCAACACTATATGAATGTAGTATTTTGTCAACACTATATGAATGTAGTCTATGATGCATGTAACTGATGAGAGACATTTATTTGAGTAATATGACTAGAAACATTTATAAGGATTCATTCCTTTTTAACAAACAAAATTATATTAGCAGTTTCATAAATAGACCCAGGGTGTCTATAAGTCTAAACACTCATCTGATGGTGACGATACGTCACATGAATTGTGGGTATTTAGTGCAGATCTGCATGATGTCATTAAGACTACAGCATATATTAACACACACACACACACCACTGCTCATGTCAATCATGAATTGGGTTAATTGTCTCAAACTACAATGAAGTTATTTGTAAAGCAAATGTTGAAAGTGTTGGACCATTGTCCTCAAGATGTTGGAAGCATTGCAACATTGTCCTCAAGATGTTGGAAGCATTGCAACATTGTCCTCAAGATGTTGGAAGCATTGCAACATTGTCCTCAAGATGTTGGAAGCATTGCAACATTGTCCTCAAGATGTTGTAAAGCTTTACACAAACCTTGAGTAATTTTGTTTTCTTGATATCCGTACATATTTCATCTTAAACCTAGAACAAAACCTAGGACATCTAGAACAATATGCATCTTGCACATTATACATATCCCGAAACTTGTTCATAAAACTTCTAACTGCATTTACGGTGAGGAACTTGTGCATCAGTTCACTGTTGTTTCTCTTAACATCTTCTGTATATTTGCTGCCATTATTAAACTCTTGTTCTGGAAGTGAAGTTTTGGGGCAATCATGAGGACCTCATGCTGATGAGTGAATTCAAGGAGGTCCGTATAGACGTCTGAACAACGGAAACTGATCGCAGAAGAAATACTTGCTCCACCAAAACTAGTGTTTGTTCAGTTTTTAGAATCACTGTAATCTGGTGAGTCAGTAAACTAGAATCACTGTAATCTGGTGAGTCAGTAAACTAGAATCACTGTAATCTGGTGAGTCAGTAAACTAGAATCACTGTAATCTGGTGAGTCAGTAAACTAGAACCACTGTAATCTGGTGAGTCAGTAAACTAGAACCACTGTAATCTGGTGAGTCAGTAAACTGGACAATGGGAATACACAACTTTCAATCATATCATATTGAGCGCATACATTTTATTTCAAATTCAGTGTACCACAATTTCATAGACACCCTGCTATTCATGAAAACCCTGCTATTCATGAAAACCCTGCTATTCATGAAAACCCTGCTATTCATGAAAACCCTGCTATTCATGAAAACCCTGCTATTCATGAAAACCTTGCTATTCATGAAAACCCTGCTATTCATGAAAACCCTGCTATTCATGAAAACCCTGCTATTCATGAAAACCCTGCTATTCATGAGACCATTTATAGAAATGTGCTGATCTTCAGATTTAATTAAGTTGAAGGATTTGATGGTCTTTGTGCTTGAGCTGGGCGAATTCCATTATGTTGCTTTTTGAAAGGGATTGGATGAAACGGGCTGGGCATTGTGTGCACAGTCTTTGTCTGAGATTCATCTTGGTGTTGTTGTGAAGCAACACTATCATCCCCGTTAGTGAAATGTAATGTGGTTTGATTTAACTCTACACTTTTGTTGTCTGCACTGAATTTAAACTCCCTTGAATCTATTATTTGGCTGCGGTGGTCTGATTTAGGGTCTCCTGAATCAGCCCCGTAACTGCTTGATTTCACCATTGCGCTCTTAGAGCTTTTTCTTTGGGGACTAGAGCTAGCTCTCTTGCTGTGTGCTTGACTTTCTTGACTTGTAGATGTAACCCTAGAGCTCTTTGAATCAATGTTATCAGAAGTTCGTTCTGTTAATTGCGACCTGGGATGTTTGTGAGGAAATTCTTCTGCATCTGTAGCATTCATTTCAGATTTGGATATAATATCACTGACCACATTTCTCTTGGATTTAGTGTGATCTTGTGTTGATACAATATCACTGATCACATTTCTCTTTGATTTAACGTGATCTTGTGTTGATACAATATCACTGACCACATTTCTCTTTGATTTAACGTGATCTTGTGTTGATAACTTGTTTCGTTCATTGCCAGAAGTGTTTCGGTAGGGTGAGCTTTCATTAAAATTGTTGTCATTGGTTACAGATTTCTTCAACTGTTTAGTTGAAAGTATTTCATCTTTGGCTTTTGTTGGTATGGTAGGAGAAGATGGGTGACATGGTTTAGCAGGTAGATTAGAGCTGGAAGTCATTTGTGCAGAATATATGGAGTTTGGATTTGCTACAGAGGCATCAGATGATGAGGAATCTCCCATGGAAGATACAGCAAATGAGGGATCTCCCATGGAAGATACAGCAAATGAGGGATCTATAGCACATGATACTGCTGAGGTTCTGTGTGGATCATCAGTTGAGTTTTGAATATCTGCTGCTGCTGGAGATGAAATGGTGGTTCCTGAGCTCAACCTGCTCATTTCACTTTCATCTTTGGACAAGACTTCCATGGATTTGGCTCCTCTGACGCGTCTAAAGGATCGACTTCTTTCTGTCATTCGAATCCCCTTGATTGTCATCTCACCATATGAGTGGAAGCTGGACTGCCTTCTGAAGTTGGAATCTGCATCATTGCTGTGCCTCCTGCTGTTGGAACTTGCTCTTCTCTCTGGGGTAGTGCTACGGCTGTTTCTTCTTTCAGGCGTTGTACTTCTACTGTGTCCAAGACTTTCTCTGCTGAGAGCTTTCTTGATTGCAGGAAACAAACTTCCAAAAGATTTGCTCTTCTGTTTCAGTTGAGGTGCCAATTTGGCAGAAGATCCACTGTTGGATTTCAGATTAAACAAATGCTCCTTGCTGCCAAGATTGAGAAAGTTCGGGTTAGACAAAGATTTTCTTAGCGCTTCTTGTTTAGCTCTTGCATTTACCATTTTACGAATGAGATGGGCACTAGGGGCTGATGACTGAGGCTTATTCTGCGCAGCTTCGACTGTTCCTCCTGGAATATTCATATACCCAAATGATTTACTCCTGTCCCTGTTTTGATTGACAGTTTCTGCATGATTATGAAATTTTTTAAGACCTGTAAACGGCAACGGTGGTTTATCACAGGATGACCCTGATGTTGAAGTAATTGGTTGACTTTTGTCTGCTGGAACTGATTCTACTTGTTCCACATTTTCAACAGTTCCATTAGGAACATAATCATTGTTTTTATCATCATATATGACAGTCCTCATATGATCACTGAGATCTTCGCAGCTCGCGGACATTAACCATTCACTGACAGGCTCATCTACGCTTTCAAGACCAGAGAACACGCTCAACTTTCGGTCATGATTTTCTGGGAAGGAATCGGGCTCCAAAATATCTGTGCCTCTAGTGTAAGCCCAAGAACTGCAGACAGAGTCTGGATATGAACTCTCAATACTTTTTTTACTTGTGTTCCCTGCTGAAACTGGACGGTTATCTGCAAGTGATGTTGAATCAAGACTTTCAGAAAAGGCATCGCTCGCCAATGACTCATGTGCTTGTCGTTGTTTATGTCGAATAACAGGTGGAGAGAGAGTCTGCTCACTGTCTATAGAGTTTTGTCTTGAAATATCAAAAGTAGAGGTCTCAGGTGCTGACCTCTGTCTACTATGATGAACCTCTCTACTTGGAGAGCTCTGTAGATTTACATAGCCACGAGGTTGTGCTACACTGACTAGGCTGTCCATACAGCTGTAGTCGCTTGCCGTGCTCTGCTCACTACAGCTCAACTCCCGTCTCTGCTTTGACAACAATCTGTCCACTGAATTATGCCCTGCGACGTATTTCCTCTGACTTGTTCTGGATACTGCATCAACATACTCTGCCGCTTCTCTTGAGTCATCTTCTTCAACTGAGATAGATTTTAAATTCCAAATTTCATCGGTGGACACGGATGAATTACCACCCCGCTGCTGCATGGATAATAAATACTCTGCACGTCCCACTTTGTTAGGGTTTCTAGGCACAATTGGAGATTTACTGACACGAACTTTCATATTTGGTGAGGTCATTTTATAGAACTCTGTGTGATGATGTTCCTGTGAGCTATCATCATCAACCGGGGCTGAGTTACTGCTACCCACTAATTGGCTAATACTAGTGGAATTTGATTGAGACCTTGACGGTGTTGGTGAAACTACAGAAACACTTTCAGACAAAACTACCCGAGTTCCACCATCTTGTTTGTCACCCACTACATCAACTTTTCTAGGAATGCTATGTTCTCTTCTCTGACTTCTTCTTGCCACTCCTCCGCTGTTTGTCGATCGTGATGGAAGAGGTGGAGGTCTGACTGTAACACGTGAATCATCAGGACCAGGCCCGGCATGATTTTCAGAACTGCTACGTCTGTTTTCAGTTGACTCTCCGGGTCGTTCTAAATTTATTACAAGACTAGATGATTGAGTGGACCTGGTAGCAATTGTGGGTGTTGAATGAGAAACTTGGGCACTGAAAATCAAAAATTATATTCTTGTAGTATGCATAGGCACATCAAATTCTCTTTTCTAAAGAAACATCAATAAAATTATCTTTTCTTAAGGAATGTCAATCAAATTCTTTGCTATAAAGGAACATCAATTAAATTCTGTGTTCTACAAGAACTTAATCAAAGCTTCATATTTGGTACACTTTCAGCTGCATCATGACATATTTTGTCAATTTATCACTGCATGTCTGTGACATTATATTTTGTCAATTTATCACTCCATGTTTGTGACATTATATTTTGTCAATTTATCACTCCATGTTTGTGACATTATATTTTGTCAATTTATCACTGCATGTTTGTGACATTATATTTTGTCAATTTATCACTGCTTGTTTGTGACATTATATTTTGTCAATTTATCACTGCATGTTTGTGACATTATATTTTGTCAATTTATCACTGCATGTCTATGACATTATATTTTGTCAATTTATCACTCCATGTTTGTGACATTATATTTTGTCAATTTATCACTGCATGTTTGTGACATTATATTTTGTCAATTTATCACTGCATGTTTGTGACATTATATTTTGTCAATTTATCACTGCTTGTTTGTGACATTATATTTTGTCAATTTATCACTGCATGTCTGTGACATTATATTTTGTCAATTTATCACTGCATGTCTGTGACATTATATTTTGTCAATTTATCACTGCATGTCTGTGACATTATATTTTGTCAATTTATCACTGCTTGTTTGTGACATTATATTTTGTCAATTTATCACTGCATGTCTGTGACATTATATTTTGTCAATTTATCACTGCATGTCTGTGACATTATATTTTGTCAATTTATCACTGCTTGTTTGTGACATTATATTTTGTCAATTTATCACTGCTTGTTTGTGACATTATATTTTGTCAATTTATCACTGCTTGTTTGTGACATTATATTTTGTCAATTTATCACTGCTTGTTTGTGACATTATATTTTGTCAATTTATCACTGCTTGTTTGTGACATTAAATTTTGTCAATTTATCACTGCTTGTTTGTGACATTATATTTTGTCAATTTATCACTGCTTGTTTGTGACATTATATTTTGTCAATTTATCACTGCTTGTTTGTGACATTATATTTGTCAATTTATCAGTGCATGTTTGTGACATTATATTTTGTCCATTTATCACTGCTGGTTTGTGACATTATATTTTGTCAATTTATCATTTTGAAATACAAACCAAACATTAAACATTTGAAATACAAATCCTACATGAAATATTTGCTGTTTGTTTGAGATTCCCAGGAATTATGAGTGAATTGGATCTTACTATGTGCATTTGGGGGGGGGGGGTCCTGAGCTTTCTTTCATACCCATGAAGCTTCATCTTTCAGCTTTATACAATGCCTATTGGAGGAGCATTCTACTCGGGGAGGGTACTTGGGATGAGACTCGGCAAGCTGATACTTTGCTTGGGTCACCCATTGTTTGTCTATCCTCTGATGAGGCGCTTCACAGTCAGCGAGCTGTTCCTCGTGTAGGAAGATATTCCATTATCACCCTTCATGTCCCGGACCCAATTTCTTCCGTATGAGCTGTGTTGGTAACGGCGATGGACGAATTAGACTAGGATTGATACATCTTCCTAGATGAGGCGCTGCTTTGCCAAACATGCCGGTGGTATGGGGATTGACCTGTGCATTTCTCATGCACTTGCTTCATTCGCTTGTGATGGCCTTCCAATCCATTCAGGTGCAGTCTGTGTATTTTGGCTCTTCACTATTGCGTAATTTACCCAGAGACAGGTAGAATACAAATCTTGGGCGAGGGGCTTCACAGTTGGCCCTTGGGTACTGAACCCAATTCTCTCTGTATGAGCCATTTTGGGCAATGGCCGTAGTCAAACTGGGTTAGGTTTACAGTGTTGTTAGAGACTTGCACCCCCTCTAGTTGCCCCCAGTGTCCAGATTCCGAGTCTCAACACTGTTTCGGTCAGACATTTGAACAATGCGTTCCCCAACATTTGTTCAATGCTTGTCCTGAGTGCAATGAGTAGCTGTATTCAAAGCTTTCTTCCATACCCAAGAGTGCATGTTCAAGTGATGAGACATGTCGGCTTCTGTGTGTTCTTGAGCATGAACAGCACTTATGCCTGTCGGTCTTGTACCTGGTCATTGTAGCTCTGTTGCCACTCAATCGATTCACTTACGCTGCGCTGCCCTCTAGCTTGTGTTAACTTTTACATGTGGTGTGTACTCATAAAATCACTGTATGTTAATTGACCTCTCAGTTTCATTGCATATGTTTGATATGATGATGCAGAGGTTCGGAGATATTTCCTGTCTCTTTGCAGGCAATTATTATTCCATCTACAGCATTCACATTCATGGACACAAGTCTAAGAGTGTTAGCCAGGAATACAGCAAGATAAACTGTATTTCTGTTTCCAAGGTGCACCACGAGGAGGTACTCTTAGGATCTTGGTTATTTGCTAACCCTAGGTCGACATGAAAGCAAACAATGTGAGACCTTTTGCACCCCTGAAATATTTGAAGTTACCATTTTTGTTTTTCTACATATTAATTGTGTTCTTTTACACCTTCTTGTTCAGTTTAACATGCTTACACAGTAAATCCAGTTTAACATGTCTACACAGTAAATCCAGTTTAACATGTCTACACATTAAGTCCAGTTTAACATGTCTACACATTAAGTCCAGTTTAACATATCTACACATTGTCCAATTTAACATGTCTACACAATACGTCCAGTTTAACATGTCTACACAATAAGTCCAGTTTAATATGTCTACAACAGAATCAGGCTCGCAGAAAGAAAAGGTTCAGCAACCGATGGGCAGTCAGAACCGCCCAAAGAGACAAGCTCTGTTCAGCTCAAGAACAAACTGCTAGTCCCTGGTGCTCTTACATTTATGTACAGAGTCAAACTTCGACACGGGGTTCACGACACTATGGCTAAGAACGAGCCCAAGCCCAACTCTTCTGTCGAGTTCTTCCTAAATCGGAACCAGGCTCGTGGATGAGAAAAGGTTCAGTACCTGATGGGCATGGGCACAATACGTCTAATTACACAAGACAAGTTCACTGGCTGCGGAACACCTTGCGCAAGATAGACATAAAGGGCAAACCGTCTCGGCATAGTCAGTACACATTCGCCACCTGGCGACAAATAGGAAGGCTATTACAGGCTAGGGTAGCCCAACTGAAATGTCAAGGCATGTCAAAATCGGCTGCTGCTGGGCCTAGAAGGCACAGAACGGTGGCACAACATAACTACGCTACAGGCAAAAATTGCATGAATATCCATATTACTATTGAGTGAATGCAAAATAAATATGTCTACACAGTAAGTCTAGTTTAAAATGTCTACACAACAAGTCCAGTTTTTTTCATAAATATTGTTGTATTTGAAAGCTCCCATACAGCTTTCTGTGGGCCAGTGTTTCTCCCTCAATTGGTTTAGTGTAATGCAGTCTTGAAGGATATGTTCCCCTGTCTAAACGCTGATATGTTGGAACCATTTTAATCAATTTAAGTCGCTTCTTCTTCTTCTTTCGTTCACTTGAAACATGTCTATATCTGTAATTCTGTCTCCTTAATAAAACTCACTGTCTTTTGTTGTTCATACAGTGTCCCATAGAGTTTTGATTCCAGTGTTGTTTCCTCTGGCCAATATGTCTGCCTCAGCGTTTCATGCTCAGAACACTCTTGAAGTATATGTTTGGCACTCTGTGCTGCCTGTCCACATGTACACATGGCCGTGTTGCCAATCTTGAACTTTGTATACATGTGACTGCGGAGTCGGTTGTGTCCTGTTCTGAGATGTAGAATTATAACTTGTTCTGGTCTGTTCATAATATGATAGTCATCTTGTGTTGGTGTTTGTGGCTTTCTTATTGACTTGATCATCTGTTTTTTTCTGATGGTAGGTGATTGGTATATCTGGTTGGTCTTCGGCAGCACCTTCCTTTTTAAGTCGCTGATTAGTTTGTTCTCTTGTCCTGGTGCAGAAGGTGATAACTTGTACAGCTCTGTCTAGATAGTGATAACTTGTACAGCTCTGTCTAGATAGTGATAACTTGTACAGCTCTGTCTAGATAGTGATAACTTGTACAGCTCTGTCTAGATAGTGATAACTTGTACAGCTCTGTCTAGATAGTGATAACTGATGTTTGAGTGGTCGACTTTTCTATCTTTGATGAGGGTCCTCTTTTCCTGATAAATAATTTCTTCGTCTGTTTGTTCCTGTGTTGCTCCATCTTTTGTTAGCATATCCACCTCTTCATTTTCAGGTATACCCTAGTGGAATGGTAGTAACTGTAATGCTATTCTTTTTTTTATACTCATTTCTCAAATGGCTTCGTTCAAGTCTGACTATTTACCACTGTCAATTGCTTGTAGGACAGACATTTACCACTGTCAATTGCTTGTAGGACAGACATTTACCAATGTCAATTGCTTGTAGGACAGACATTTACCACTGTCAATTGCTTGTAGGACAGACATTTACCAATGTCAATTGCTTGTAGGACAGACATTTACCACTGTCAATTGCTTGTAGGACAGACATTTACCAATGTCAATTGCTTGTAGGACAGACATTTACCACTGTCAATTGCTTGTAGGACAGACATTTACCAATGTCAATTGCTTGTAGGACAGACATTTACCACTGTCAATTGCTTGTAGGACAGACATTTACCACTGTCAATTACTTGTAGGACAGACATTTACCACTGTCAATTGCTTGTAGGACAGACATTTACCACTGTCAATTGCTTGTAGGACAGACATTTACCACTGTCAATTGCTTGTAGGACAGACATTTACCAATGTCAATTGCTTGTAGGACAGACATTTCATCAATAAGAAACAACATATGTTGACATTGGCTTGTTGTATCTTTAATTATTTCTGTAGCAATGCTTAGGGTCTGTACCTCTGCAGAGTAGTTGGAGCAGAAGATCCCAGTTGATCAACATGTGGATCCTTTTTTTCCTTGATATACCCCAGTACAATCCAGCACCTCCGTTTTTTCACTGCTATGGTTGTTACGCTGTAAGCTATCACACAACACATTCTATTCTCATAACTACATCATGATAATCTGCAGGAGTTTGAGACACAATGCAGAAGAGCTCAGGTACAGGTCAAAAGTTATATCTGAATCCAATGAAAAGCTTCATAACGTCCAGAAATCAGGTGACCACAATTATAATGTGCAACAAAGATGGACAGAGAAACATAGAAAGAAATAAAAGAAAATGCATACCTATGTGCTCTCTGTCTTGGAGCAGGTGGATGTCCCTGTGGACTACTAGAAGATGGATGACCTTGTGGACTGCTTGAAGAAGTGGCATCATCTGATTTCAGAAAAATAGCAATAGAATTGAATCAACAATATTTTTCACTTAATAACAACAACACCTATATAAACAAAAGTAATGCAAAATGTAAGTATTCTATTAACAATGACAGTGAATACATGAACATATTTCAGATGCACATGGCAACACTGCTACCAAATCAAACACACACAAACAACAACAACACAAGCTATTCTGATCTTACCAACAGCAGGTAAGTTAATGTTCCAGATTTTCTTGAGAATATGCCGAACCTCACGTGTGCCAGGTAAGCACACACTAACGGCTGTTAGTGAGTGCAGACAATCATGCTCACGAATGTAGTCCTCAATTTCTTCTGGTGTTCCTTTCTGGGTGGGCTGGAAGTAATAAAGAGATTGCACATCAGAGTGCACGGTTTGCATGTCAGACTACACAATGACTGCACATGAAACTATAGAGATGGCATGCCGTATGACTATTGCCATATGGCACTCCATCAGTAGAGAAAATTTTCAATTAATAATAGCGTTTTAAAACACTGGCTATAATAAAGCATTACTACAATCAAGACATCCCAATTTGTTACTACAATGAAGACATCCCAATTTGTTACTACAATGAAGACACCCCAATTTGTTACTACAATCAAGACATCCCAATTTGTTACTACAATGAAGACATCCCAATTTGTTACTACAATGAAGACACCCCAATTTGTTACTACAATCAAGACATCCCAATTTGTTACTACAATGAAGACACCCCAATTTGTTACTACAATCAAGACATCCCAATTTGTTACTACAATGAAGACACCCCAATATGTTACTACAATCAAGACATCCCAATTTGTTACTACAATCAAGACATCCCCATATGTTACTACAATGAAGACACCCCATATGTTACTACAATCAAAACATCCCCATATGTTACTACAATGAAGACACCCCATATGTTACTACAATCAAGACACCCCCAAATGTTACTACAATCAAAACATCCCCATATGTTACTACAATGAAGACACCCCATATGTTACTACAATCAAAACACCCCCATATGTTACTACAATGAAGACACCCCATATGTTACTACAATCAAAACATCCCCATATGTTACTACAATGAAGACACCCCATATGTTACTACAATCAAGACACCCCCAAATGTTACTACAATCAAGACACCACCATATGTTACTACAATCAAGACACCCCCATATGTTACTACAATCAAGACACCACCATATGTTACTACAATCAAGACACCCCCATATGTGCTCAATCCATTTAAGCATCAGAGTACTCACTATATGCACTTGCCAGGGTTTGTAGAGGGAACAAAGAATAGCAAGACTGATCTGCTATGGATATCATAAGAGGTGACTAAAGAGATTTGGGGGGTGGAATTAGCTGTCCCACCCAATAGGTCAAGTGGTCCACAATCCATGCTGAAGTTGGATGTGTCTGGCCAAACAGTGTAACCCTAGCTGTAAGTCATCACACACCACATTCAGCTGAAGTGTAGGAGTTTGAGAACACATGCAGAAGAAGATGTGTATGCACTTTTGATGTTATTTCTCTTACAGTCCATGCCGTGTGACATTAGTCATCCAATCTTTCCACAGCCGTCTATTTCATTTGCTGTCAAACATTTCAGATAACAATGTTCTCCCATGCCACAATGCTAGGTTGTCAAGCATCTTCCCCTAAAACCTCTTGTTCTTCAACTTGCCTGTTGTTACAATGTGTTCCACCTTTCATTTTCTCATCATCATCAAATGCTGTCTCGCCCCTGCTTAGCCGGGGCCCGAAAGGGGAGCAAAGAATAGCAACACTATTTACCTTCCACGCATGTCGTAAAAGGCGACTAAGGAGGTTATGGGATGGAGTTGGCTGTCCCATCCCATATAGGGTCAGCGACCCAAAGCCATGCTGAAGTCGGAAGTGTCAGGCCGAAAGGCGCAGATACCACAGCAATGCTGTAAACCATGACACAACGCATCCCGTTCTCCGGACTATCTACCACTAATCTGCAGGAGTTTGAGAACGAACACAGAAGAAGAAGTGCTGTTTCCACAACGAAGGTTCGCTTCAACATCCAACGTCTCTTGTTTTGGTGGTGCACTCTGCAAGACTGTAACCTATCCATCTTGTGATGTTACTCTCCCACTTGTATCTCTGTCTACCTCTTGCTCGCTTCCCTTTGACTTTACCCTCAAGTAAGATCTTCAATAAGGTGTCATGTCTTTTAATGTGTCCAAAATATTTTATTTACCTGATCTTGATTTCTCTTAGTAATTCTTTCTTCATATTAAGTGTTGTCAGAACCTCTTTGTTTGTTTTCTTCTCTTTCCATGATGTTCTCCCTATTCTTCTATATACCCACATCTCACAGGCATCAATTCTGTCTTCTAATTCAATAACTCAATCCTTTCCTCATGATATGTCTACAAAATGAGAACTGTCTCTTTCTGATTCTGGTAAGCAGCTCTCTTTTTGAATTAATTTCTTTTAAGATATCTTCACTTCTCTCTTGTCCATGGTGTTCTTAACATTCTTCTATAAAACCACATCTCTGCTGCATCAATATATTTCACTATTTTGCTGAGTGTCCAAGATTCACTTCCATACATCGGAATTTGTTCTAAATAACTTCTAAGAACTCTCTCACAACAATTAACAAAGATAGCATGTTCTTCGTCTTGTGAAATATTGCCTTTGTAAGTCTCCATTTGATTTCTTTAATACATCTTCCATCTAATGTTATTTCAGGAAGAGAGAGAGAGAGAATACACTGTATATGTGTATTCATCCCATCACTAATTCTTACCTTCACTCTGTCCAAGGTATTCACAATATAACTATCCACTAGGTCATACATGTAATCATCTTGTCCCGGCTGAGTCTTGAAACTAAAGAGTCCTTCACCCATGGGGGCCACTCTTCCTGCTTCAATGCTGAAGTTCCCAGCCCCTGATGTCTCATAATAACGAATGCTTTTGAGTGGCCACTGTGCTAGAAGTGATCTTGTTTTCTGAAGATAGCAAAATATTAATCATTAATACATACTACATCAAGACGTACTGTAGTTATTTGTGTACACTCAAACTATATGTGTCATCTGACGTATTCTTTCCAGAAAGTTGTCTTCCCAATAAACTCTCTGAACCCCTCTCTGTCTTGGGTGACGCGGCTTACATTTTCCAACAACGTATTCATGTTATCTTTAATGTTGTCAGTCCATCGTCTTCTTGGTCTGCCCTTTCTCCCCTTGCCAGGTACTCTTCACTCCATTATTTGTCTTTCTAAACAGTTGTGTCTCTTTATATGACCAAACAGGTGTAGTTTTCTAACTATATACCTATGTATGTACTATCTATGTATATTTCTCTAGTCTATCTATCAATTGTCTCCCTCTGCTCTTGAAACATGGTAACACATAGCACCAATGGTTGTTTCAGAATTATGTGCTGCAATAGTAGCAGTTTTTGTGCTGTGCTACAACTCTACTGAAAAATTCAGAAGGCAGCATATGGAATTTGAACAGGTTCATTCAGCTGGCACCTATTTGCTGAAAATGTTTTTTGAAAATGTTTGGTAGGAAAAAGTTAGTCGGAAATATTGCATGGAAATTAGCATCAATAAAATCAAGATATCTGGTGTCTAGTGAAACCAAGCAAGATCCTACAATTATCAAATTAAAATGTCACAAACTTGAAGAAGTTAACACCTTCAAATATCTCGGGTCCCAAATATGTGTTATGATGGCAGCTCGGGAAATGAGAGTTGGGTCCCAAATATGTGTGATGATGGCAACTCGGGAAATGAAGGTTCATTACAGGAAGCAGTGGCTACATTCCAACTTTGTAATATTATGTATAATTTCATACAACCTCTGTGAAGTAGAGACTAAAAAGACGTAATTTCTGCTGCTAATGAATTGATCTGCATTTTACGCACTGAGAACCCCCACTACCAGAGTCAACAGGGGGCCCCACCTCTCAGTGCATTGCACGCAGATCAACGGATGCAACGGTTTATATGTAATTATCGGAAGTTCATTTAATTAAATAACGTACGGTATGTTCCATTAAAAATGTGATCACTACTTCCCGTAATGACCCAAAATGAGATTAAGCTAAAACTCGAGATGGCGCTAGCTGCCATGGCAAGGTTTAATATATGGAAAAGTAAGATCAGTATTACAGTAAAACAGTAAAGATCAATCTATTCAGAACTGCTAGTGCTAAGTATACTTTTATACGGATGTAAAAGTTGGACAATCAATACTGAAAGAAGGATTCATGCTTATGAAAACAAGTGCTACAGATGTTTGTTAAGAATTATTTATACAGAACACAAGACAAATATACTTTTCCGGCAGCAAATAAACAAACTTGCAGATTATCAAGAACCACTTTTGGCAGTGGTAAAATGGCGTAAACTTGTTTGGTTTGGCCATGTAATGAGACATGACTCATTGTCTAAAATTATTTTGCAAGGAACAGTTGAGGGTAGAAGGAAGAGAGAAGAAGAGAGAAAATCCTGGATTGATAACATCATGGAATGATCTGGGCCTCAATTTTCTACACTTCTCTGAATGGCTGAGGATGGAGATGCTTGGAGAGCTTTTTCTGATGTCTCCAGTGTGGCACCACTACGACCCAGACGGGTTAGGGGTTGTATTATTATTATATTATTTGCTTCACAAACCTATACATTATCAGTATTTGAATATTCATATGTCAGTATTTCCACTGACGCTGAAAGGTCTTAACAAAGGGTTTAACGAATAGATAAATAGACAGAGATGACCAATTACTTGTCCCCAACAAAACATCTGTCCCAATTGTTGAATTATATCATTACTTGTCCCCAACAAAACATCTGTCCCAATTGTTGAATTATATCATTACTTTTCCCCAACAAAACATCTGTCCCAATTGTTGAATTATATCATTACTTGTCCCCAACAAAACATCTGTCCATCCCAATTGTTGAATTATATCATTACTTGTCCCCAACAAAACATCTGTCCCAATTGCTGAATTATATAATTACTTGTCCCCAACAAATCATCTGTCCCAATTGTTGAATTATATAATTACTTGTCCCCAACAAAACATCTGTCCCAATTGTTGAATTATATCATTACTTGTCCCCAACAAAACATCTGTCCCAATTGTTGAATTATATCATTACTTGTCCCCAACAAAGCATCTGTCCCAATTGTTGAATTATATCATTACTTGTCCCCAACAAAACATCTGTCCCAATTGTTGAATTATATCATTACTTGTCCCCAACAAAACATCTGTCCCAATTGTTGAATTATATCATTAGTCTATTAATGAAATATTTACATTCAATGTCTGAATCAAATAAATAAAAACAGTTACCTCCAAAACTAGAGTAAGACCCCAAGGAGAAGCATGCAAGATACATTTCACACCCTTGGCACCGATTTTTGTTTGGCATTCTGAGTCATCGGGTACAACACTGATGACCTCCTCTGTAGAAAAACAGAAAATGGAAAAATTTGTGTAACCACTTGATAAACAATGGAAATATCTTTTAGAGCCATTATATAACTGATGACACACAGTACATCTATTATCTAATACACACAGTACATCTATTATCTAATACACACAGTACATCTATTATCTATCTCCAGGTGAATGATGGTAGATAGTATCCACACTTGCTATTAAGTATGATTGTGGAAGACTCAGTCAGGTGTCATTCTAAGGCTAGGTGTGTCAACATGGTTAATTGAGTTCATGTTTGTTCAAGGTGTCATTCTAAGGTTAGATGTGTCGACATGGTTAATTGAGTTCATGTTTGTTCAAGGTGTCATTCTAAGGCTAGGTGTGTCGACATGGTTAATTGAGTTCATGTTTGTTCAAGGTGTCATTCTAAGGCTAGGTGTGTCGACATGGTTAATTGAGTTCATATTTGTTAAAGGTGTCACTCTAAGGTTAGATGTGTCGCCATGGTTAATTGAATTCATGCTTGTTCAAGGTGTCATTCTAAGGCAAGATGTGTTGCCATGGTTAATTGAGTTCATGTTTGTTCAAGGTTATCTTATTGTTTTCTATCCACCATTTTCTTGGTCAACATTTGGATCTATATCTGCATATTGTTTTGTTATATATTGGTATTTGGTTTAGATTCATGCTCATAATGTGACTGAACTATTTTACTTGCTGTCTTTCAATATGCTCAATACATTAGACCTCAATATTATACCAACTCTTTTCCTAATATCTTCATTTTATCTAGTTTAGTAACCATTGCAGCTTTTTCCAGATACCTTATTTCATGTGCAATAATTTTACTGAGGCTGTGAGGCTGTTAAAGACCATGTATGACATTGGTAGCAAAGTGTTGGTATAAAAATTGTAGATATTATCTGCCTTTTGATTTCCATCTTCATCTTTGGGTGAAGAAGTAATGGTGAAAGTTGGTAGGTTACTGTGTTTGCTTTCTGGCACCTTGTTTCTATTTCTCTGTCTAGTCTTCCATCTTTGGACAAAATGCTGCCTGGATATTTAAATTCAATGGCTTGTTTCACTTTGGTGTTATCTATTATTATATTCATAGGTGTAGAACACAAGTGACAAACATGCAAAGGTCAATGCAAGACAGCAGTGACTGATTCATTCTACAAATAACACTACCTAATTACACAAACCAGTTCATGTTTGGTAAACAGGCTTACCGTTCAACTTTTTATCAAATCTGCACCAATCACAAATTTTGTGTGTATCTGTGATTTTACTGACTGCCGGCTAATACAAAATGGCTTACGTAAATAAATATCTCGACCTTGACCCACTGATTGGTACTCATAGCCAAGGGAAATAATCTCTGAAAAGTATTTCATTCCGCATTCCGCAAAAAATAATGAAAAAAGGTATGTCCATTTACCAAACATGAACCCACAAACCTGCTAAATAACTTTCTACAAAATAAAAAAGGCCATACATACATCATACACTGATCTGCTTACTTTTAATGTTGTCCTTCAACCTAATCTGAACTTGTAGCAGAAATACTAGAATATCAATTTGCTGTTCACTGTCTGCAGACAAGAAGATGTGAAAATCAGCCGCTGTTATCTCGCAGACAAATGATCTGCCCCTAGCATTCTGTAACTTCTCAACCTTATAACTGGGCCAAAGTTCAAATGATTCTGAGTGGAAAAAAGTATAATAAATCATTAATAATGATAACAAATAAACAGATGATAACTAATAAATAATAGATGATAACTGTAGTACAACTCAATATCATCTTTTTTTTCATTGTTCATTCTCAAACTCCCGCTAGATCCCTCTTGCAGAAGGACAATGGTCCTACTAGATTTCATTCTCAAACTCCCGCTGGATCCCTCTTGCAGAAGGACAATGGTCCTACTAGATTTCATTCTCAAACTCCCGCTGGATCCCTCTTGCAGAAGGACAATGGTCCTACTAGATTTCATTCTCAAACTCCCGCTGGATCCCTCTTGCAGAAGGACAATGGTCCTACTAGATTTCATTCTCAAACTCCCACTGGATCCCTCTTGCAGAAGGACAATGGTCCTACTAGATTTCATTCTCAAACTCCCGCTAGATCCCTCTTGCAGAAGGACAATGGTCCTACTAGATTTCATTCTCAAACTCCCGCTGGATCCCTCTTGCAGAAGGACAATGGTCCTACTAGATTTCATTCTCAAACTCCCGCTGGATCCCTCTTGCAGAAGGACAATGGTCCTACTAGATTTCATTCTCAAACTCCCGCTGGATCCCTCTTGCAGAAGGACAATGGTCCTACTAGATTTCATTCTCAAACTCCCACTGGATCCCTCTTGCAGAAGGACAATGGTCCTACTAGATTTCATTCTCAAACTCCTGCTGGATCCCTCTTGCAGAAGGACAATGGTCCTACTAGATTTCATTCTCAAACTCCCGCTGGATCCCTCTTGCAGAAGGACAATGGTCCTACTAGATTTCATTCTCAAACTCCTGCTGGATTCCTCTTGCAGAAATACATAGTTCCTACTAGATTTCATTCTCAAACTCCCACTGGATCCCTCTTGCAGAAGGACAATGGTCCTACTAGATTTCATTCTCAAACTCCCACTGGATCCCTCTTGCAGAAGGACAATGGTTCTACTAGATTTCATTCTCAAACTCCCGCTGGATCCCTCTTGCAGAAATACAATGGTCCTACTAGATTTCATTCTCAAAGTCCTGCTGGATCCCTCTTGCAGAAGGACAATGGTTCTATCAGATTTCCAGCACGATGAAGTCCAGAGAATGGAAATGTGTTGTATCACCACTTTATTTACGCAAATGGCCTGACACATCCATCTTAGGCAGCAACAACAACAGAAAACAATTGAGTAAAGTAATATAGTTTATATGGAAATAAAATGTGTTTCATTGCTTTTGTTCAATTTGTAGGAATATGCATGATTAGAGGATAAACAAGACCACACATGTACTTATTCCTAGTGACACAAGATAAATGATGGGATATGAACCAGGTACATAGAGTTGACACTGCTTCACCTCGCAACTTCAATATTCATATTTCTAGCTGCCTATTCCCTGCTTTTGCTGTCACATGATAAATCGCGATTGGTTTCTCGGGCTATGGCACATTTGGTCACTCGATATACAGTAATTTTGTGGCATCTCAGAATGTTGGTAACTCCTTTAATCCACCTTCATCTTGGTCTTCCTATGTCTCATGGGGTTTCCATTTTCATGCTGTAGCTGCTGGCCAATATGGGTTAATTCTTATTTAAGCTGCTGAACTATTACAGTCTTGAGTATAAATTTCTGATTTTTCGCTATTATTTACCCAAAGTTGCAAGGCAAATATTTGTCAGATGAGTGGACCTGGTTCAAATACCATCTTCTAATTTATTCTATAATTTCTCAATTCTTCATAATTACTCAATAACTCTGTAGTAGATAGCTTCTAAACAAGTGTGAAACATTTGGCTGTTTCAAGTGTGAAACATTCGGCTGTTTCAAGTGTGAAACATTCGGCTGTTTCAAGTGTGAAACATTCGGCTGTTTCAAGTGTGAAACATTCGGCTGTTTCAAGTGTGAAACATTCGGCTGTTTCAAGTGTGAAACATTCGGCTGTTTCAAGTGTGAAACATTCGGCTGTTTCAAGTGTGAAACATTTGGCTGTTTCAAGTGTGAAACATTTGGCTGTTTCAAGTGTGAAATATTTAGCTGTTTCAAGCAAGGATCGACAAAGGGCTTCATGAATGAAGAAAGGAATGAGAATTGATGAGACTTTAAAAGCAATTTTTTTTTTGTTACTCACTTAAACGAGTTACCTTACTCTTAGTGAGAATGAATCTTAGTGGCCAGCGGCACATGTACACATAACTTGTTGCCTGTCCACATGTACACATAACTTGTTGCCTGTCCACATGTACACATAACTTGTTGCCTGTCCACATGACTATTACCTATCCACATGTACACATGACTGTTGCATGTCCATATGTACACATGACTATTACCTATCCACATGACTTGTTGCTTGTCCAATATACACATGACATACAAAGAATGTTATTGGGCTAAAGGGCATGAACCTGTGAATGTCCAATTTGAAATACCTGTGAGTGTCCGCTCCGGACGTTTTCCATTCTTAGGTTTTTTCTTGTGATATTCAAGTACTGGTTTTTCCCCTTTGCTGTAGAATATTAAATATTTGGACTTCCAGGAGTCAGACTTTGTTCCAATCAAACGTTTCCTGCTCTCATTTAGCTTATAGAATTCACCCTGTCACAGAGAGATAAAAGAAACCATGAGTCAGAATCAAACATTTCCTGCTCTCATTTAGCTTATAGACTTCACCCTGTTACAGAAAGAATTCACCCTGTTACAGAGAGAATTCACCCTGTCACAGAGAGAATTCACCTTGTCACAGAAAGAATTCACCCTGTCACAGAAAGAATTCACCTTGTCACAGAAATAATTCACCTTGTCACAGAGAGAATTCACCTTGTCACAGAGAGAATTCACCCTGTTACAGAGAGAATTCACCCTGTTACAGAGAAATGGAAATGAAAGACAAACTGCAGTAAAACTGACTACCGTGTGGTAAATGACACGTTGTTAAATCCCAAAAAAAAACTTACAGTTTTAAAACTTACAGAGTACAGTTTAAACATTTTCTGTGTTTTTTAAAGATGAATAAAAAATTAAATCATAAATTGTTACCTTAATTCACATTAAAAAAACTGATGATGATGAAGTAATTTCTATAGCTGTGAGCAGGTAGCTCTTGACACATGATGATGATGAAGTAATTGTTTCATCTGTGAGCAGGTAGCTCTTGACACATGATGATGATGAAGTAATTGTTTCAGCTGTGAGCAGGTAACTCTTAACAGCGCATGTCTACCACAGTTGAGTAACCGAGGTGACACCTGAAGTCACATAAGATTTAGCTGTCTCAAAGGTCTAATTCTGTTAGGTAGGTTTATATGCGCATGTTTAGTCCCTGAAGGGAAGCTTTCCAGTGTGGTAGTATCTCAGCATCATCACATCCTGCCAGGAGCGCAGCAAAGACATCTGTGTCAATCAGTTCATCATTCTTCTATCAAATCTGTTGACACTGATAGCCTACCTAACATTCACCGTGACTTAGGAGTCTGCCACAGAAAAACAAAGGTGAAGAAGAAAAGAAAGCTGCCTTTCTTCATCATTCATGCAGACCATTTGACCAAAGTAAAATATTGAAATAAGATTTAGTCTATCTATCTATTCGCTAAACCCTTTGTTGCCTTTCAGCGTAAGGGGTAGAAGAGTTTTCTGGTGATGGTCCTCTTGTGTGCTGAGTATATTTTAGAGTTTGTCACCTGTTTTATTTCGGTGGTCCATAGTTTTCGTGGTTGGCCTCCACTGTATCTGTGTAGCATAGCTTGCTGTGGTATACTGTCTGATGGTAGTCTTCTGTTGTGAGCAAACCATTTTATCTGTTGGCTCTGAATATACTCCAAGATTGGGACGGTGCCGGTTCTTTGTCTAATGTCTTCATTTCTCACTCTGTCTCTTAGCCATATTCCTAGGATTCTGCGTAAGCATGCCATTTCAGTTGTCACAAGTTTACATTTATCTTGTGCTGTCGTTATCCATGTTTGGCAATGGTAACACAGTGTTGGTATAATAACTGTTTTGAATAGTGTTATTTTGGTGTTTACAGAGTGTAGGGTTTACAAGCCAATAGATAAAGTGAGGTTGTAGGGTTCAAGGCCCTTCCCCTGGGAAAATAGAACATGTTACATAGTAGTAGGAGACCAGTAAATCATATAATAAATCTCATTAAAAATCAGTATCCATGTCTGGCATTGATAGCAGAGTGTTGGCATAAAAATACTGTTTATCATCTGTCTCTTGACTTCCATCTTGATCTTTGGGTTGAGCAGTAATGGTGATAGCTGGTATGTCACTGTGTTTGCTTTCTGGCATCTTTTCTCAATCTCTCTGTCTAATTTACCATTGTCTGTGATTATACTTCCCATGTATTTAAATTCAGTAGTTTGTTTAGAAAGACAAATAATGGAGGGAAGAGTACATGGGAAGAGGAGAAAGGGCAGACCAAGAAGACAATGGACTGACGACATTAAAGATAACATGAATACATCGCTGGAAAATGAAAGCCACATCGCCCAAGACAGAGAGAGGTTCAGAGAGTTCATTGGGAAGACAACATTCTGGAAGGAATACGTCACATGAAAGTTTGTTTCACTTTAGTTTTATTTATTTTTATGTTCACTGGGTTTGGTGACTTGCTGATTTTCATTACTTCTGTTTTCTGCATATTTATTTTGTATCTTATACTTTGAGCATGTTGTAGTGAGTGCACTAATATTTATTTTGTAACTTATACTTTGAGCATGTTGTCATGAGTGCACTAATATTTATTTTGTAACTGCTGTTAATCTTGGCGAATAATACATTATCATCAGCAAATAGTAGTTCATTGATTGTGTTATTTAATTCCTCTTCAGGCTTCTCTTATTTCTGTACGTTTACTTTCTTGATTTGGGATTCTTTTGTTATTTTATCCACATATATGTTAAAAAGTATTAGGTGAAAGCATCCTTGTCTTACCCCTGATTATGTTTCAAAAAATAAGTCATTCCGTCTGACTGAGCTTTGGCAGTTCTAGTAAAGGGCTGTTGTATTTCCAAGTAACTGACCTGTGATTCCATAGTTTTCTAGTGTTTCCCATAAAGCATTTTTATTGACTCTATCAAATACTTTTTCCTGGGCTATATATATTATGCTTAGTTCTTGATCATATTCTAGTGCTTTTTCATTTAGTTGTCTCAAGGAAAAAAGAGCATCTGTAAACTTACTCCTGTCCTGAATCCAAACTGGGAGGAGTTCAATTGTGGGTCTGTGTTGTATCTTAGATGTATTTATAAAATTTTGGCATACATTTTTTCTGTATGACTTATTAGGGAGATACCTCTGTATGACCCATATTCCGTTTTGTTTCCTTTGTCTTTCCATATTGGTACTATTATTAATATTTTTGCCAGTCATCTGGTACTCTTCTCTCTTTCAATGCTATTTTGAATAGACTCGCTAGCCAATTCACTATCTATTTCCTTGCATGCTTTTATCACTTCACTAGTTATAATATTTTATCACTTCACTAGTTATAATATTTTATCACTTCACTAGTTATAATATTTTATCACTTCACTAGTTATAATATTTTATCACTTCACTAGTTATAATATTTTATCACTTCACTAGTTATAATATTTTATCACTTCACTAGTTATAATATTTTATCACTTCACTAGTTATAATATTTTATCACTTCACTAGTTATAATATTTTATCACTTCACTAGTTATAATATTTTATCACTTCACTAGTTATAATATTTTATCACTTCACTAGTTATAATATTTTATCACTTCACTAGTTATAATATTTTATCACTTCACTAGTTATAATATTTTATCACTTCACTAGTTATAATATTTTATCACTTCACTAGTTATAATATTTTATCACTTCACTAGTTATAATATTGTATACATGCACCAACAACACTTACATCATTATATTCATTATTCAATTCTTTATTTAATTTTTTTTAATATATACCAAATTTTATTTTTAAAACAAGTTATTGCGTTTTCCAAAAACCCATACAAAATATGCAAATTGTCAAAACAAACAATTCTGCTGCAGAGGGAATTTACTCAATTTTTATTTGGCATGCTAAAAGTTAATCAAGTACATTACAAGTCTAATTAGTAGGCTACAGACAATGAAAGACAAGAAATGTACATAGTCTACATAGACACCAAGCAAACCCGTAGATAAGGGGGCAGAGGTTTTGTGGTGTTCAAACTATTACCAGATCAAAACATGACTTTAAGTAGGCATATGTGAAATTTAGCCAAAATGTTGGTAAACACACACCCCAATCCCCTTTAGCAATCTTTCTCAAAGAAATCATCAGATTTTTCTACAATGCCTACAAAAAATGTATACACGAAACGTACAAGTGCCCTTGGGGGGGGGGGGGGGGGAGAATGGGTAATTCCCTCTCTCTCCTTAAAGAAAATGTATCTACAGCAGTGACACCAAGATATAAATAGCATACTGGGCACAAGTCCAGATCAATTCTTCACTGTGAACTTTGTTCTAGTTTTGAGGTGTGCCCTTAACCTTCGCAGTATGATTAATAGAATTTGTGTTTAAAATTAAGGTATATTAATTTGGAATTAGTATTTAGATTAGATATAAATTTACAAAAAAAATTAGTTATAAAAGTTATAATTATATATTATTGTATAAGTGACATCTCGTCTGATCTTCTGGGGAAATCCATGATGTTATCTGGTAAAAAATGTAAATAGTGTGCTATTTATAGCACAGTGAAGAACTGATTCGTACAATACAGAAGATAAAGAAGCTATTAAGTATTAGTTCCATAGAAGAAGTCAAGTGACTTCTGCTGAAATGTGTGTTAGTCACACACTTACCTGTACCATCTGTGATAAGATTACTTATATTATTTTTATACAGGTAGTATAGTAAAATTAGAGTAACATTTACTTTATATAGGTGTTGACAGGAATGACAGTGACAACACTGCTGTTACTACTGTTAGTGTTTGTTGACTGTGGCCCGTGGCACTGTTGTGACAGTGTGCACATGAAAATTTGCCTACTCTCGTCTGAGGTACTCAATCTGAGTAGCCGACCTATGATTTGAATGTGTATATTGTCACATCACATTATCAGTCACGTTCCACATTGATTGACATTGAGTAAGCCTAAATAATAGATAAATAATAATTGACTGTCCGTTCTGCCTAGACTAGCCTCACTAGGACTAGAGAGGGGCTAGACTCCTAATCTGTAGCCGGTATATGACTTGGAAGCAGTTGGAAAACATTGCTCCTAAGCTTACCCAACCAATATATACATGCACGAGATATCGTACGATTATTGAGAATAAATAGATTTAAAGAACTAACGAAAGATTAAATTCTTGAAACGTGCCATTCACCTGATAAATAATACAAGCAGAATTCTCCATATTGTTTTCATTTCCGTGTTCTGACGTCAAGTGATACAGACAGTGCCAGGTACTCTTCATGAAAGCAAGCACGTTTAATACGGGTCAAAATAGTTTGTCTGTTATTTATTAATATATTGTCTATTGTCTTTCCCCAATTGGTTTGCTATCCACTCTTGCCATTAAGCGTAAGCGGTGATTGGAGCTTGAGCTCGTGTTCCAAGTCCAGATATGTCGCCTCCGCTTTTCTAACCTGATCTCATTTGGTTAATCCTCAGAAGACGGATGTGTCGGACCATTGGCGCAAATAATATGGAGACAACGCATTTCCATTCTCTGGACAACATCCTGCTGGAAAGGTAGTAGGAACATGGTCCTGCTACACGGGAGATCCAGTGAGAGTTTAAGAATGAACGCTGAAGAAGAAGATTTGTTTATCGGGCAACTACCGGTAGTGATACATTCTCATAATGTGGACAAACCACTTGATGTGCTGCCTTTCTAAGTATTCTGTGCAATATACTATTGATATAATTTGCAAATAAACAAACTTGCAAGTTATCAAGGATCACTTTTGGCAGTGATGGAATTGCCTAAATGTGTTTAGTTTGAGCATCTAACCAGACACGACTCACTTTTTAAAACTATTTTGTAAGGAACAGTCGAGGTTGGAAAAATAATCTAACAGCAAGGAATGATTTGGATATGATTTTTCAACACTCGTTCACATGGTGGAGGACAGAGGGGTTTTTGTGTGTGTAGTTATCTCCGGTGTGGCTCAGCTACTGCTCTGGCTGGTTATGGTCTTATTATTCGTATGGAATTCTTTGTTATACATGGGATTGTTTGTTTGCTCAATATGGATTGACTATTCATCATCATCATCAAGTGCCGTCTCCGCAACGAAGGTTGGCTGCAACGTATCTCCAACATCTCCTGTCTCTTGTCTTGGTGGTGCACTCTGATAGACTGTAACCTGCCTATCGTGTGATGTTACGCTCCCACGTGTATCTCTGCCTACCTCTTGCTCGCTTCCCTTTGACTTTACCCTCAAGTAAGGTCTTCAATAAGGTGTCATATCTTTTAATGTGTCCAAAGTATTTTATTTTCCTTATCGTTATTTCTCTTAGTAATTCTTTCTTCATATTAAGTGTCTTTATCACCTCTTTATTTGTTTTCTTCTCTTTCCATGATGTTCTCCCTATTCTTCTATATACCCACATCTCAAAAGCATCAATTTTGTCTTCTAATTGTTTATTTAGTGTCCATGTTGGATTGACTATTAAGAAGCTAATAATAAACAAATTGGAAAATAACAAATAACATGCGATAGGGGCCTATGCAGATGACATTGTTCTTTTAGCAGAAAGTGAACATGAACTACAAACACTAATAGATCAAGTCAATAAATCAAGTAATGAACATGAACTACAAACACTAATAGATCAAGTCAATAAATCAAGTAATGAACATGAACTACAAACACTAATAGATCAAATCGATAAATCAAGTAAAGAATATGGAATGAATATTAATATTCAAAAACCATGATAATCAGCAAAGTCACAAAAGAACAGGTGCTAAACATAAACATACATGGAGAGAAACTACAACAAGTAGAACATTATCAATATCTTGGGCACATAGTCACAAATGACGGCAGATGTGAAACAGAAGTTAGCAAGAGAATAGGAATGGCTAAAAGTACTTTCAATGGCATGAGGAAAATAATAACATTGAAACAAAATACAAACAAGTTAAAAATGAGAATTATTCTTGATTAGAAACTAGCTTCGCAGCACGTAGATCATTCCCATAAGTGTTCCATCAGCTATCTCAGTGTATGTAGACTCAGAGTCCCAGTAATGCGTTGATTGCATGACCTTTGGGGGCATTCCTAAAAATTTACTTTTCCTACCTTCACCTCTAGATACTCCCATTTCTAACATTCTCTGTACGTTCTTAGTCTCATTGACATCATCTTCATCTTGAAATGCATTTATTACTGCCTTGATCAAGTCTACTTTATTACTTCTGAATATGGTGCTATCACCGCATCGCCTGCCAATAAGTCGGCTCACTCGTTTCCTCTGACCCCAGCATAACCAGGACAGTATATCCATGTAATGTTCTGGACAGTTGAGTTGTTTAATAAGTCCCACCATTCTTTTTTCAGCATGTACTTTTCTATCTTGCGTTTCAGCATGTTTTGAGAGTATGTGAGTATTACCGAGTGCGCTGATGTATCAGTTATCAACCATTTAAGTGCTGCTGTAACTCCCTCTATCTCCATCCTCATGCTCGATGAGACAGTGGAATATGCTGAATATTTCTCAACCAACTTCACGCCATTTCTGTGGGCAACAAAATCCCAACCACTTTTATTTGTGTTTCTGTTAACGAAGCCACCTGTGTATATAGTTATGTCTTGTGGTTTCGAGTGTAAGCTGGGCGAGTTCATGCACTGTATCCTGATCCCTGACTTCCGTCCATTTTCGACACGCTTTATCTAGTTGCAATATTAGTTTCGTCAGTAATGTCTTCTGTGACCTTTCCTATTTCTCCAAATTCACCTACTTTTCATGGTGTGTATTCAGCCTCTGTCATCCATGATCTGCCAAGCTTGATTCGTTTTCTCTTTGGCTCATCTAGACGTTGGTGTAATGGTAGAAGGTAACTTATGACTTGTAGAAGGTTGTATTCTGTCACTTTAAGGTACAACCTAACTTGTGCTAGCTGATGTCGCACTCTAATGATGGGAAGATCAAGCAGAGATCTCATAGCAGAGATGGGTGTATCTCTAGTACATCCCATTACTGCTCTCATTGTCTCATTTTGAATTTTTTCCAATCTATCGACTTGTGTATGTGACAGTGTTAGTAGGCCGTGGCCATAATCTATGACAGATAGCACCATCACTTATAGAAGCAGAAACATTACCCATTGTGGCATGTCGCCATAACCTTGATAACACTGATCCCCCTTTTAGCCTTCTGAATCATATTTGTGTGTTTGTTGAATGAAAGGCTTCTATCAAAGATTATTGCAAGATATTTAAGGTCCTGCTCTCTATCAATTAATGAGCCCATGCAGCTGACAGCTAGTAGTGTGTCACTGACCAGATTATTATTTAAGGAGCACCAAACGACCTATACTCTGATGATATCCTACTATACAACATGAGCAGGAACAGAGCAGATATCGCTGACAGTGTACAGTGTGGACTAGATCAATTGTCGATATTGTGCAGAACATACAACGCTGTGATCAATCTCTCGAAAGCAAAGGTCTTCTGGTACACATTTTACATTTCGTAGCAAATCAACTATTCTGACAATCATTTCGTAGCAAATCAACTATTCTGACAATCATTTCGTAGCAAATCAACTATTCTGACAATCATTTCGTAGCAAATCAACTATTCTGACAATCATGTACTTACAATACAGCTAAACAATCATGTCTAAATATGACTGCTATCTTCTAGCGGGAAATGGATATTGGCATATATTGCTATATACATATAAAGTATATTTCTCACGACAGTAACGATAATATACATTTCTTTGTATGAATGGAATTTAGGCATATTTATATATTTATATAAAAGCCTGTATATGGCATATGATTCTCGTAGAAATTTTTGCCACTTTCTGGGGCTTTGTTGTGTCGGCTATCCTACAAGCCACTTAGCATGGTGAGACTGACTAACCACGACTCCCCCCCCTCCCCCCAACGACTATACTTTGTTTACAGCGCAAACAGGCTTCCTGCTACATACGACTGTGATTGCTCGGAGGCGGTGGTCTCCTTCCCCCCCCCCCCCACTATGTCTTTTTTATGGAGCCAGCGTGTAGTACGGGCAACGCCTCCAAACGGATTGCAACGTGCGGTTGGTCTCTCCCAGCTACGAACCTCGTTTCATCTGACATTTTCCTCCCTACGGTACATTACCCGCACTAAGGAATCGTGCATCGGTAGCTCGAGGTTCTGTCCGTTGATCGTTGGTCTTATAAGATGAGTTGGTTTACAGTGCGGGTAATACCCTCATAGGGGCTGCGGCGTGCGGCTAGCTCATCCTTTTATCATCTTCGGTTTATGCGACCGTCTTATTTCCTAACACCTGGCCTATAAGGTAATTGTCGTTGCGGTTTGACCTTAGTCCATCTTGCGTCATATTTTATCAGGGCCTCTGCTACACCGACCTCCACATACACCAACATTGTGGACATACAACCTCTGCTACACCGACTTCCACATACAACGACATTCTGGACGACTCTTTCTAAGTCACCTACGATGCACCACCTCACATGCTTTGGCTATAGTTCCGGGTCTGCTCCCTTCCACGATGTTCTCCTTTTTGTGTCTCTCCATTACCTACCTACTTTGGTGCCCTTTTCTTCGGCACCTTCTTCCTACGTCTCTATTTCAGTCAGACACCTTCACCCGCAGCGTTTTCCCTGGATAGCTCCCCCGCTGAGCCCTCCCTGTGCCCTTTGAACCCTTCCCACTTCCACATTACCTCCTCGCGTGACTTATCTCCGTTCAGGGGCCCACGTCTACATACCACTTTCTATTCTTCTTCTTCGCCTCTGTTATTTTTCCCTCTTTCTATTACTCTCCTTCCTTCTCTTATCCTTTGCTATCTGTCTCTATGGCCATCTGGTTTGAGTCATGAATTTTAAAAATACCCGCCTCTCCTTAGTTTTCGTATCAACGCCCCTGACTTACGTTTTGGTTCCTGTCCGCCGCCCATTTGCTCATTGTCTTCCTTGTTTTTTTATTTTATTGCTTACGGGTGTTGTTCTTTCCTTCTGCTTCTTTGTCATTGTGTGAAACGGCACAATGTCTGTGTTTTCTTACCTGGCGAGCCGGTCACTTTGCTTTGGTATTCAACACAATAGCCTTGTCTATTGACTACTTTCTATTTCCGACTTTAAGCCCCCGACTTTAGGATGTTGGGCTCATTCGTTCTAAGCAAAACCAGTGAAACACCACGTATCTGAAGCTAAGTTATAACTCACTGGTTGGACAGCACGTATCTGAAGCTAAGTTATAACTCACTGGTTGGACAGCACGTATCTGAAGCTAAGTTATAACTCACTGGTTGGACAGCACGTATCTGAAGCTTAGTTATAACTCACTGATTGGACAGCACGTATCTGAAGCTTAGTTATAACTCACTGGTTGGACAGCACGTATCTGGAAGCTAAGTTATAACTCACTGGTTGGACAGCACGTATCTGGAAGCTAAGTTATAACTCACTGGTTGGACAGCACGTATCTGAAGCTTAGTTATAACTCACTGATTGGACAGCACGTATCTGAAGCTTAGTTATAACTCACTGGTTGGACAGCACGTATCTGGAAGCTAAGTTATAACTCACTGGTTGGACAGCACGTATCTGGAAGCTAAGTTATAACTCACTGGTTGGACAGCACGTATCTGAAGCTAAGTTATAACTCACTGGTTGGACAGCACGTATCTGAAGCTAAGTTATAACTCACTGGTTTGACAGCACGTATCTGAAGCTAAGTTATAACTCACTGGTTGGACAGCACGTATCTGGAAGCTAAGTTATAACTCACTGGTTGGACAGCACGTATCTGGAAGCTAAGTTATAACTCACTGGTTGGACAGCACGTATCTGGAAGCTAAGTTATAACTCACTGGTTGGACAGCACGTATCTGAAGCTAAGTTATAACTCACTGGTTGGACAGCACATATCTGAAGCTAAGTTATAACTCACTGGTTGGACAGCACGTATCTGAAGCTAAGTTATAACTCACTGGTTGGACAGCACGTATCTGAAGCTAAGTTATAACTCACTGGTTGGACAGCACGTATCTGAAGCTAAGTTACCTATTACCACTCATATTTCACGATCTTCACCTTCATATATCATCACTACATTTTCTTTCCACTATTGTCTGTTCATATTTCTATTACTAGTATCTCTCCTCTGCTCTATATCCCCCCCCCCCACGTTGTTTGGTCATACGTGCTCTGTAGTCTCTTCTCTCTCGTCTCTCCTTGTCGTATTGGCCTCTTTCTCTCACTCTCTCTCTCCATCGCATTTTCTCTCTCATCTGATCTCTCGTACCATCACATTACGACTGTATATCGGTTGTACTCATTTCCTGGTACCACTTTTGAGGTAAGTATTCTAACGTAATTTAATTCAATTTATTTTAATTGAATTTATCTTATTTTATGTTATTTGCTATTGTATCTTATCTATTTTCACTTCTGACTTTCTTCTGTACACTTTCCCCTCCTCACTTACCACTATCCTCTCCCTATACTCTCTTCTTCCCTGTCATTCTGCTCCATCTTTGCTTCCTCCGCTATCTATTCACTATCTCTTCCTTTCCTCCCTCCCTATCATAACCATGTTTGTCTCCATGTAAGATTCGTTGTACTGTGGTCTTTCCTAATGAAGGATTTTTAGTCGAAACGTCGTCTGTCTCTGTATCTCGTTGTTAGGTTGTTTTATGTCTTTTGTTTGTGGTAACACTTCTACCTATTTTTTGTTTATCTTGATTCTTGTAGAACTGTATAATTCTTGTAGAACTGTATCTTGTAGAACTGAATAATTCTTGTAGAACTGTATAATTCTTGTAGAACTGTATAATTCTTGTAGAACTGTATAATTCTTGTAGAACTGTATGATTCTTGTAGAACTGTATGATTCTTGTAGAACTGTATAATTCTTGTAGAACTGTATAATTCTTGTAGAACTGTATAATTCTTGTAGAACTGTATAATTCTTGTAGAACTGTATAATTCTTGTAGAACTGTATAATTCTTGTAGAACTGTATAATTCTTGTAGAACTGTATGATTCTTGTAGAACTGTATGGAAACGTCTGGTCTCTAATTATAAGAAACTTCTAGTCTAACAATACTCAATTCAGTATAACAATTTTTTTTAAACGATAAATTTGCCTTTAGCTTAATTTCCCAAAAATCATAACGCAGTAAACGGGAGTTTACTAGGGTCCACTTAGGTAGAACCGACTTCACGAAGACGCATTGACTCAAGTTGCGAGACGAGTGAATTACCTAAAAAAAGGTAAGTCATGGGTCAATTAAAAAAAATGTGTGTGTGTTTGTTTGATGAACTTGGTGGCTTTTTGTGAAAAATCGCTAAAGGTATAAAAAGGGGGGGGGGCGTTTTTGGCCAAGTACCTATTACTAAAAGTCATGTTCCGACTTGCTAAGGGGAGAGCTTTTAAACTCCCCTCACCAACCAACCACCCACCCTTATGTACGGACCTGAATGTGCTCCATCTATTCACCTTTAATGACTATTTCTGAATTAACTTCTTTCAATATATCTTCATTACGCTTTTTATCAGTCCATGATGTCCTTGACATTCTTCTATAAAACCACATCTTTGCAGACTTAATATAGTTTTTAACTGTTCTGCTGAGTATCCGAGATGTAGACGGAACTAGATTATTACTATTATTAGTATTATTATTACTATTATTATTATAATTATTACATTTGACATAAGGCCTGTTTGATCGCGTACAACCTGGCATTTAATCAAATCTGTAGTTTGGTCGTGTACAAGCTGGCAAATCAGCCAACTTTCTCGATGATCATTTCAGGGAAACCGAGACTCGACGAGAGTGATTATGCCAGCCATATCATTTAAGTGGGGGGTTTAATATCAACAAACTCCCCCCTTCCCCTTTATATGGAAACTTTGGCATATTCAAAGATGTCCTGGAAGTTTCTTCTAGTGAATCTTCTTCTGGTGGTACCAAATATTTCGAACCTTACTTCAGGAACGTTTATTGATCGACAACAAGGTAAGTGATTATCATCATTTCATTATGAATAATAAAGTGATTGCAAAATGTTGACATGTTACAGTACGTACAGTAGGAGGTCTAGTGAAAACTTGTAGGAGTCTAGTGATTATCGTCTGATGTTTGCATCTTTAACGGTTGTGATCTACCAACTGATATTTCATAAAAGTCTGTGAGATGTCTAATACAGTATAACGTAACATCTGATCCTTGCCTTCTGTGCTGTATTCATTTTACACATGTGTACGTCACTGTACAATACTCACACGGGTGACACACTATCTTAATCTTCAGTGTAGTCTACACACAGTGATCTTTCTCAAGAGAATAAATGTATTATCGCGCACAATTTAGGTTTACGTCGTTAAATAATTGGAAGCCACATGAGTAAGCTAGGCATATGCTGCATGCATTCTGGCATAAGACTTAGGCTACTACGCCTGATAGTAGTGAATGACCAAGAAGTAAGAAATCGCTAGTACAAATAACGAAGGGGAATATGTACTAGTGTTGTTAGCCTTAGCCTACCAATATTTGTAGCAACTGTGTGTAACACTTCTGCTAAATGAAATAGCAACGAGACAAAGTGACAGATGATGTTTGACTAAAATTCTACATCCTTGCAAGTTTATTTGTGTATCATAGAGGGATTTATCTAGAGACATCACATAAAGAACAACGTGTTTTACAATCAGCTGGCCCAATGATTTGCTACATTAGCGATCCAGTGGCAGTTTGAGAATCAGCTGTCACAATGAGTTGCTACATTAGAGTTCCAGTGGCAATTTGAGAATCAGCTGGCCCAATGATTTGCTACATTAGCGATCCAGTGGCAGTTTGAGAATCAGCTGTCACAATGAGTTGCTACATTAGTGATCCAGTAGGAGTTTGAGAATCAGCTGGCCCAATGATTTGCTACATTAGCGATCCAGTGGCAGTTTGAGAATCAGCTGTCACAATGAGTTGCTACATTAGCGATCCAGTAGGAGTTTGAGAATCAGCTGGTACAATGAATTGCTACATTAGCGATCCAGTAGGAGTTTGAGAATCAGCTGTCACAATGAGTTGCTACATTAGCGATCCAGTAGGAGTTTGAGAATCAGCTGGCCCAATGATTTGCTACATTAGCGATCCAGTGGCAGTTTGAGAATCAGCTGTCACAATGAGTTGCTACATTAGCGATCCAGTAGGAGTTTGAGAATCAGCTGGTACAATGAATTGCTACATTAGCGATCCTGTGGGAGTTTGAGAATGAACATAGAGGAAGAAAATGAAGAATTACCCAGACTCTCCGAGTTCATTGATATCAGTAATTGTTATTACAGTTAATTTAAATGCTCAGCTACTGGCACTATCAGTTGGGAGGGGTCCTGGGTGCGCAGATCTTGGGAGGGATCCTGTGTGCACATATTCTACAGATTCTATTTATTTTTATCTCCTTAACTTTAAAATAAATTGTTTTTTTTAAAAAGTGTTTAATAAAGACTAGTATGATTCTGGGACCCGATAGCGGAGAGCTGTAGCGAGACAGTCGCCAGTAAAGACCCGAGAGCTGTAGCGAGACAGTCGCCAGTAAAGACCCGAGAGCTGTAGCGAGACAGTCGCCAGTAAAGACCCGAGAGCTGTAGCGAGACAGTCGCCAGTAAAGACCCGAGAGCTGTAGCGAGACAGTCGCCAGTAAAGACCCGAGAGCTGTAGCGAGACAGTCGCCAGTAAAGAACTCTGTAAAGAAAGTAAACATTACCTGAATGGTTGATTTTTAATTATTTACGTGAATTTCTTTGGTCAGTTTGGCTATTTTGTGCATGCGACTCCAAGTATATAAATAGTGACCAACGGAGATCATGAAAATAATCAAAGATTTCGTCAAGGAAGTCTTGTTTACGTCCTGTTGAGAGGTCTATACTGGAGCCTCGTTGTGGCTGTAGACATGATTTGATGAAAGCTTACTTTAGAGACAAGCTACTTCAGTATCTCTGAGACGATCTTGTACTAAAATAAAAGTTTAATTATTTATGTTCACAGATTAGCTTTTGGATTACTAGTATATTTGTAGTTACAGTGAATTCCTCTATAACGCATCCTTTTACAACAAATTTCCCTATAAAGCAACACTTACAAAATCTCAAATGAAATTTCTATATTGTTTGTATTGCATGTAGCGATTTTCTGTTATTACATATATATTTTGTTTGTCCGGGCCAAGTTGTTATAATGGGATCCCACTGTAGGCCTACTACCTAGTAAGTGACATTTGATCCCCTATGTAAGACTATACCCTGCTTATTTACAGGTGTTTGATAATCTATACGCTGTGACCTTTTTGTGCATCGCGGCAAAGTATTAGAAGAGAGTTCTCTGGAGATGGTCTCCCTGTGTGCTGTTTGTTGATTTGTTTCCATAGCCTCTTCGATTTTTGTGGTCCATCTTTTACATGATCTCCCTATGACTGTATAGCCGTAGTGTCTATGTGACATGGTTATTTGTTGCATGCTGTCTATTGGTAGTCTGAACGTGTGTGAAAACCATTTAGTCTGATGTCTCTTGATGTATGCTAATACAGGTATTCTTTTGGTTATCTGTCTGATGTCTCTTGATGTATGCTAATACAGGTATTCTTGTGGTTATCTGTCTGATGTTATCATTTCTATTTTGAGAATGAACCACAAATATATTGGGTTTTGTTTTCTGCAGTCAGCCGGTACTTCAGTCGGAGAATAACATTCCTTATTCATGTTGGGATGTTGACTCGTGTCATGTGTTCTTTCTCTGGATGTTGACTCATGTCATGTGTTCTTTCTCTGGATGTTGACTCATGTCATGTGTTCTTTCTCTGAATGTAGACTCGTGTCATGTGTTCTTTCTCTGAATGTTGACTCGTGTCATGTGTTCTTTCTCTGAATGTTGACTCGTGTCATGTGTTCTTTCTCTGGATGTTGACTCATGTCATGTGTTCTTTCTCTGAATGTAGACTCGTGTCATGTGTTCTTTCTCTGAATGTTGACTCGTGTCATGTGTTCTTTCTCTGGATGTTGAGTCATGTGTTCTTTCTCTGAATGTTGACTCGTGTCATGTGTTCTTTCTCTGAATGTTGACTCGTGTCATGTGTTCTTTCTCTGAATGTTGACTCGTGTCATGTGTTCTTTCTCTGAATGTTGACTCGTGTCATGTGTTCTTTCTCTGGATGTTGAGTCATGTGTTCTTTCTCTGAATGTTGACTCGTGTCATGTGTTCTTTCTCTGGATGTTGACTCGTGTCATGTGTTCTTTCTCTGGATGTTGACTCGTGTCATGTGTTCTTTCTCTGGATGTTGACTCGTGTCATGTGTTCTTTCTCTGGATGTTGACTCGTGTCATGTGTTCTTTCTCTGAATGTTGACTCGTGTCATGTGTTCTTTCTCTGGATGTTGAGTCATGTGTTCTTTCTCTGGATGTTGACTCGTGTCATGTGTTCTTTCTCTGAATGTTCAAGTATATGTACATTGATAATATTGATTTTATTGTTTTAAATATGTTTGTTCTGTATATTTTCTTGAAAAGGACCTTTTGATCAACACCTCATGTCATTCTGTTTTCTAAACTGGAAAACTCATTTCTTGCACTAGAATCTATTTTTACCATTTTTTTCCGTTTTAAAATTGCCTTTAATTCAATTGTGTTCTATTCTTCTAAATTCGGTGGTTGTGATGTAGACTACATCATACCTTGTTATACCGTTGTAGACTACATCATACCTTGTTATACCGTTGTAGACTACGTCATACATGGTTATACCGTTGTAGACCACGTAATACCTGGTTATTCCGTTGTAGACTACGTCATACCTGGTTATACCGTTGTAGACTACGTCATACCTGGTTATACCGTTGTAGACTACGTCATACCTTGTTATACCGTTGTAGACTACGTCATACCTGGTTATACCGTTGTAGACTACGTCATAACTGGTTATACCGTTGTAGACTACGTCATACATTGTTATACAGTTGTATACTACGTCATACCTTATTATACCATTGTAGACATCATACCTTGTTATACCGTTTTAGACTACGTCATACATTGTTATACCATTGCAGACTACATCATACCTTGTTATACCGTTATAGACTACATCATACCTTGTTATACCATTGTATACTACGTCATACCTTGTTATACCGTTGTAGACTACATCATACCTTGTTATACCGTTGTAGACTACATCATACCTTATTATACCGTATTAGAGCTTTTGAAAGAAGGCAAACAACCAACATACCTCGGAGTTACTTTTGATGATAAGTTGACATGGAAGCAACATATAAACAAAGCAACAAACAAAAAGCCAGGAGGAAGTTAGCTATCCTGAGAAAACTAAGTGGAACCACATGGGGATTCAGTGGGAATATTCTTCGTAAAGTTTACCAACAAGGCATAAGACCACACCTGGAATATGGTTCAGCCGCGTGGTGTCCTACATCAAACACCACAATACAGGATCTAGGCAAAATCAAGCGCTTAGAATAATGTTTGGAGTAATGAAATATACCTCAAGGACAAGGACAACTTTACTTTATTCTCCTGTGGGGAACTGGGATCGGAGTTGAACGCCATTCCCCATTCTCCCAGTATCTACGTGCTTGTAAAGAATAATCTCGATCCTAGCGTCAGTAATAAAAGTTGATTTCTTTCGGAGACATACAATAGGTTATGGCTTGAAGTTACAGCGTTACAATAGGTTATGGCTTGAAGTTACAGCGTTACAATAGGTTATGGCTTGATGTTACAGCGTTACAATAGGTTATGGCTTGAAGTTACAGCGTTACAATAGGTTATGGCTTGAAGTTACAGCGTTACGATAGGTTATGGCTTGAAGTTACAGCGTTACAATAGGTTATGGCTATAAGTTAGTGTTACGTACGACAGGCAGTACTCTCAGCAGGTGGAACGCGGCTTCGTTGATAGGGGTGAAGTACATATTAGGTAACCCGAGTATGAGGAAGTCAATCCTCTTTTTAATAATGCTGTTTACTGTCATGAATATAGTATGCGGTGACTAAGGAGAATTATACACGTTAAAATGTTAAAGACACATTAAAACGGTATCATTATGTCCAAAAGTTTCGGATATATCAGTCGAGCTATAAACCTCGACACAAAGTGTCACGGTCACCAGACTATCTATCTATGTTACTTCAGTACCAAATACGGTACATAGGGCAGAAACCAGTAGTCTCCAGTTGGACGCGTTGTGCTACTACTGTGTGTAATTCTTGCTTGTTGTTGAGACACATAGTCATACCATCTTTGATGATTTGTTTGCTAAGAGTCTCTCAGTCTTGCTCCCTTTTTTCCCCCCTTCTTCTTATGCCATCTGATTTTTTATAACAAATGTCCCTATATAACAACATTTTTTTCTTCCAAATACTCAATTATATTTATTCTATATTGTCTGTACTGTATTGACATATATTTTTGTTATTACATATATACTTTATCAGTTCGGATGACGTCGTTATAACGGAATTCTACTGTATGTATATTACACACAGAATACACCTGTTAAATTGTACAAATTTCAGAATGAACAAAGAAAATATATTAGGTGTTTCTCCTCCCCCCCCCCCCCCCTTAGTCGCCGGGTACTTCAGACCGAGAATGGCATTCCGTTGATCCTGGGATGTTGACTCGTGTCATGTGTAATGTTTTTGGATCGATGGGTATTAAGAGTTGCTTGTAACGATCCGGACTGCTCTAGATCGAGAATTATATTCTGTTGGGTCCTGGTATGTAGACTTGTGTTAGCGGACATTATCATGAAATGATCGATCAGGGTGTCGGGGAGCTGGTTAAGTGCGAGAAAAAAATAACGGGGCTCCTCCTATTTCCACCGGAATTCTGAGGTCTTGAAAATCGAAACTCCTCGCGGGATTGATTCTGTGCGAGGACAAGACAAGTGTAGAAATAATTGTAGACGTTACCGAAAGCAATGCCAGAGGCGTGCGTCATTACTGAAACATTATACGCCTTCATACTTATATGTCTGTCATGTTACTTTCCATTACTTAATTCTTAATCTGGGTGTTAATAAATTGTATAAAGGTTGTTTTTTTAAATGTCTATCTATTCGCTAAACCCTTTCTTGCTTGTCAGGGGTAGAATAGTTTTCTGTTGACGGCTCTCTTGTATGATGACTATATTGTCGAATTTGTCGTCATTGTATCTGTATAGCATAGCTTATTGTGATATGCATTCTGAGGGTAGTCTGTTGTTGTGTGCAAACCATTTGATCTGTTGTCTCTTAATATATTCCAAGATTGGGGTGGTACCTGTTTTTTTGTCGAATGTCCTTATTCGTCATCCTGTGTCTTAGCGATATTCCTAAGAATCTGCGTAAGTATGCCATTTCAGCTGTTACAAGTTTATGTTTGTCCTGTTCTGTCGTTATTTGGTGATTTATGCAATGGTGATAATGCTTGATTTTATTGTATAGTTTCTATTTCTTTTGAACCTTTTCTGTTTCAATATTTTATTAGCAAGCGAAACTTGAAAACGTGATGATGAAGCTGTGATAATCACTGGATAATGATCGATTGATAACATGCGAGAATTGACGTTTCGTCCAAAAGGCGTTTATCAAGGTACAATCACAGCATAATAAATGAGGAAAAATAAAGATTATCCGCATCCACGTGACATTGAGATCATTAATTTTATATATAGTTCTGTCATGTGAACGTTGACAGTGTCATTCTTACTCCTCATTTAAATGTTGTGATTGTGTCTTGATAAGGGCCTTTTGCTCAAAACGTCGATTCGTATTTTGTATGTATATATCCAGTGATTAACAAAACTTCATCACATAGCGTCAAAGTTTCACCTGTTGGATATGAGTTTTGCAGCAGTTACTACTTATTATCAATATTTACTAGTGCACCAAATTTGCACAAATCTGTCCTCTCATGTTGTCACACATTCCATCTCATAATTATGTATCTTCTATCCTTTATTTTTTGTTTACACATATAATGTTTCATTATTCACATCTCCCTCACATATTTTATCTTCTTATTCATCTCCCTATCTCCAGTTTTCAGACACCGCTCTAATGTTTACATATCTCCAGTTACTAAATCTCTCCTCTAATGTTTATATAACATCAATTTCTAAAATAACTTCAATTTCTAAATCTCCCCTCTAATGTTTACATATGTTTAGTTTCTAAATCTCGCCTCTAATGTTTACATATCCCCAGTTTCTAAATCTTCCCTCTAATGTTTACATATCTCCAATTTCTAAACCTCCCTTCTAATGTTTACATCTCCAATTTCTAAATCTCCCTTCTAATGTTTACACATCTCCAATTTCTAAACTTCCCTTCTAATGTGTACACATCTCCAATTTCTAAACCTCCCTTCTAATGTGTACACATCTCTAATTTCTAAACCTTCCTTCTAATGTGTACACATCTCCAATTTCTAAATCTCCCTTCTAATGTGTACACATCTCCAATTTCTAAATCTCCCTTCTAATGTGTACACATCTCCAATTTCTAAATCTCCCTTCTAATGTGTACACATCTCCAATTTCTAAATCTCCCTT